>CM059324.1:14828617-14874172 GCA_030340685.1 Protosalanx chinensis | reverse complement strand
AGACTGACTGTGAGGGAGACAAAGACAAGAGAGACAGAGAGAGAGACAGAGAGAGAGAGAGAGAGAGAAAAAAAAGTGGGACTCTGAATGTGTATGTGTGTGCGTGTGTGTGTGAGAAAGAGAGATAGAGGAACTGCGTGTGTGTGAGAGATAAAGTAACTGTGCGTGTGTGTTTTGCACGCATGCTTTCACAGATTGGCCATGCAATGTATTTCTGGGAGATGATTCCTTAAGGGACTTTAGAATCTCATTTATTGAAGCAAAAAAATTCATTCATTCTGGTTTTTCGTTTCTGCTTGAATGATCCTATAGTATTAAAGAAACAGACAACCAAAGCATGACTGAGTAGTAAAGGGTGACAGGAGAGAGACAAATGGACGTTTCCCTGTCCTTGGATGTGCAGAATATAAAATGATACAATTAGCATGTCAGTTTATTGCATCAGCTTTCAATAACAAAGTAGCACAGCCTCCACAGTCACAGTATAATCTGCAGCAAAGAGAACATTGTGTGAGAATTATAATGTCATTTGAATGTGTATTCATTCGTTCATTATCTGCATTTCTATTCCACCATTCTTCTCCTCTCAGATTGGGAAACTTGTGTATTTATTAGCATCACAATGTCCTCTTGAAATGATGCCTGTTTTCAGCATCAGTGGGCGCTGGTGCAGAGACTCTCTCTCCCTCACTCTCTCTATCTCTCACTCTTTCTATCTCTCTTTCTCTCTTTCTATCTCCCGCGCTCTCTCTTTCTTTCTCTATCTCTCTCTTTCTCTCGTTCTCTCTTTAACCCTGTGCCTCTCTACCCCTCTCTCTCTCTTTACCCCTCTGTCTCTCTACCCCTCTCTCTCTCTTTACCCCTCTGTCTCTCTACCCCTCTCTCTCTCTCTTTACCCCTCTGTCTCTCTACCCCTCTGTCTCTCTACCCCACTCTCTTTACCCCTGTCTCTCAGTCATATCCTCGCTCACCCACTCTCTCTTTCTCTGTCTCTCCCTCCTCCCTCTATTTCTCTCTTTATCTTCTCTGTAATTCCCTCATCTCTCCCAACTTGATCTCCCTGTCTCTCTCTCTCTCTCTCTGTGTGTGTGTGTGTGTGTCACACACAGAGGCACCCTACCTCTTACCCTCTCTCCTCTCTCCTCCCGGTCTCCCTCCCTCTCTCTCTCCTCCCTCCCTCTCTCTCCCCTCCCTCTCTCTCTCCTCCCTCCCTCTCTCTCCCCTCCCTCTCTCTCTCCTCCCTCTCTCTCTCCTCCCTCTCTCTCTCCTCCCTCCCTCTCTCTCTCCTCCCTCCCTCTCTCCTCCCTCCCTCTCTGTCACACACAGAAGCACGCGCACCCTCAGCACAGAGAAGGAGAGAGGAGCCCACATGCAGGATCCCTCCGAGTGACTCCTCCGCTCTCCGGCACCGCTCTCCTGCTCGCTCTCCAGCTCGCTCGCCCTGGCCAGGACCAAAGAAGAGAAGGAATTCGAGAAATACTGCAGCACCCAACTGCTCTCTCTCTCTCCCTCCGTTCGCCCAACGCCAACTATATCATGAACCTTATTACTGCTTGTTGCTAAGGAGAGAGCAGGAGAGCAGTGGACAAGGCATTATTTGGTTGCTAAGGTAATGAATGCTTCATTAACAGCTGGGAAGTGTCAGTGATAATGCATTAATCTGCCTGGTGTGTATGTGTGAGTGTGCCTGTGCGTGTGTGTGTGTGTGCGTGTGCATGAGCATGAGACAGAGTGTTTGGAGGTTTTACATGATTTATGTACTCTTCTGTTTTCTGTCTGTTACATGTCTGTTTTCTGTCTGTTACATGTCTGTTTTCTGTCTGTTACATGTCTGTTTTCTGTCTGTTACATGTCTGTTTTCTGTCTGTTACATGTCTGTTTTCTGTCTGTTACATGTCTGTTGTATGTCTGTTGTATGTCTGTTGTATGTCTGTTGTATGTCTGTTGTATGTCTGTTGTATGTCTGTTGTATGTGAACTCTTTCTTTGTTTGGCAACAGTTCTGCATTCAGACTGTCTGCTATCCCAGAGTACCTGACCCAGGAGTCTGTGTCCTCATCTGTGCCTCATCAGGAGTCTGTGTCCTCAGGTGTGTCCTCAGGTGTGTCCTCAGGTGTGTCTATCTTCAGGTGTGTCTATCTTCAGGTGTGTCTATCTCAGGTGTGTCTATCTTCAGGTGTGTCCTCAGGTGTCTGTGTCCTCAGGTGTGTCTATCTTCAGGTGTGTCTATCTTCAGGTGTGTCTATCTTCAGGTGTGTCTATCTTCAGGTGTGTCTATCTTCAGGTGTGTCCTCAGGTGTCTGTGTCCTCAGGTGTGTCTATCTTCAGGTGTGTCTATCTTCAGGTGTGTCTATCTTCAGGTGTGTCTATCTTCAGGTGTGTCTATCTTCAGGTGTGTCCTCAGGTGTGTCTGTCCTCAGGTGTGTCTATCTTCAGGTGTGTCTATCTTCAGGTGTGTCCTCAGGTGTCTGTGTCCTCAGGTGTGTCTATCTTCAGGTGTGTCTATCTTCAGGTGTGTCTATCTTCAGGTGTGTCCTCAGGTGTGTCTGTCCTCAGGTGTGTCTATCTTCAGGTGTGTCTATCTTCAGGTGCGTCCTCAGGTGTGTCTGTCCTCAGGTGTGTCTATCTTCAGGTGTGTCTATCTTCAGGTGTGTCCTCAGGTGTGTCTGTCCTCAGGTGTGTCTATCTTCAGGTGTGTCTATCTTCAGGTGTGTCCTCAGGTGTGTCTGTCTTCAGGTGTGTGCATATTAGCATGTAGCTCTATGTATTAGCATGCTCAGGCTGTCCTGTGGAGACAGAGCAGTTCTCTGGAGTGACAGCTCCCTGCAGAGTGGCTGTCATGGGGGCAGGACCTCACCCAGCCTGCTGCTCCGGCTCTGCTGGAGGTACAGAGAGGATGTTTGTTTGATGGTTCCTCTGCCCTGCGTGCAGCAGCGTGGAGCTGGAGGTGTCAGATGGGACGCGTGGGAGCGCGAAACAAACTCAGCCTGGAATAACTTCCTGCTACCTGCTTAACAGCTCTGTGTGTTCAACAGTCTGAATTATGATGTGTGCTGCTGTACATACGTGTGTGCTGTCATGCATGTGTGTGTGTGTGTGCTGCTGTACATACGTGTGTGCTGTCATGCATGTGTGTGTGTGTGTGCTGCTGTACATACGTGTGTGCTGTCATGCATGTGTGTGTGTGTGTGCTGCTGTACATACGTGTGTGCTGTCATGCATGTGTGTGTGTGTGTGCTGCTGTACGTGTGTGTGTGTGCAGCTCTACATACGTGTGTGCTGTCATGCATGTGTGTGTGTGTGTGTGTGTGTGCAGCTCTACATTCGTGTTTGCTGTCATGCATGTGTGTGTGCGTGCTGCTGGGCTGTTGCAGCTGTTGCCGTTGTCATACAGTAATGCAAGCTATCGTGTCAGGTTCATCCACTTAATGCAGAATGTTTAGCATGGATTATGATATGGTGGCCGGTCAGTTTACTGGACAGTTCAAGGCGTAGTTAGACTGAGCTGTAAACCTTTATTCTCTTGCCTGAGGCTGCCCTCTGGCACCATTACAGTTCTCTGATTTAGATGGCATGTTAACAAGCTTGTGTGCCTTGTTAGTGTTAGGAAACAGTTTGGCTACAAAGCCTCGCTTCTAACCGCCACGATCTTTACCCAGAGAAGCCAGTCCTGGTGGACACAAGTAGTTAGTAAACAGGGAATATAGAGCACTTCGTGGAACAGTGTTCCTGTTGAACCTGTGCTTGATCACCGTTCTACACGATGAGAACGATACTTTATTTGTGCCATAAAAGGGTTGAAGGGTTCTAGTTGGAGAGGAAGGTTGTGTAGTTTCAGTGTAGTTTTATGCTGTTTTGGCTATTCTTAGTTTTAGTCTTAGTTAATTCCCTGAGAGAGGAGAGAGAGAGAGTGCATGTGCAGTTGTGGGGATTATATCCATATTAGAAATAATCCCTAAACAAGAGCAGTTTATCTCTTCAGGCCCTGCTGTCTGTGTGCAGCCGGTCCTCGAGAGATGGGGCTCCTGGGGGAGAGATGGGGCTCCTGGGGAGAGATGGGGCTCCTGGGGGCGAGATGGGGCTCCTGGGGGAGAGATGGGGCTCCTGGGGGCGAGATGAGGCTCCTGGGGGAGAGATGGGGCTCCTGGGGGAGAGATGGGGCTCCTGGGGGAGAGATGGGGCTCCTGGGGGCGAAATGAGGCTCCTGGGGGAGAGATGGGGCTCCTGGGGGAAAGATGGGGCTCCTGGGGGAGAGATGGGGCTCCTGGGGGAGAGATGGGGCTTTTGGGGGAGAGATGGGGCTCCTGGGGAGAGATGGGGCTCCTGGGGGAGAGATGGGGCTCCTGGGGAGAGATGGGGCTCCTGGGGGAGAGATGGGGCTCCTGGGGGAGAGATGGGGCTCCTGGGGGCCTCGTGGTCAAGATTGCTCAACATAGCAACCGGAATGGATCACAGATCACCTTTGATGCAACGCTGACAAACAAACAACCACTCCACACACAAACAAACACAAACAAACACAAACAAACACAAACAAACACAAACAAGCCCTGCCTGACATCTATGTTGCACGACACATTCGACACTGACACCATCCACAGCCAATCAGAGCAGGCCAGAGGGGAGAACATAATTGTTGTCATGGCGCCATGCCAGGTGACTGTCAGTTTTGACAGGATTCCAGACTCAGCCAGGCTCGTTATTCCTCCTCGCTTCATCAGCACGTTAGCCTGCCAATGCTGTCTGATGTCATCGTGTGTTATGACAGGTGTGTACACCTGTGACAGGAGCCAACACACCTGTGACAGGAGCCAACACACCTGTGACAGGAGCCAACACACCTGTGACAGGAGCCAACACACCTGTGAGAGGAGCCAACACACCTGTGACAGGAGCCAACACACCTGTGACAGGAGCCAACACACCTGTGACAGGAGCCAACACACCTGTGACAGGAGCCAACACACCTGTGACAGGAGCCAACACACCTGTGACAGGAGCCAACACACCTGTGACAGGAGCCAACACACCTGTGACAGGAGCCAACACACCTGTGACAGGAGCCAACACACCTGTGACAGGAGCCAACACACCTGTGACAGGAGCCAACACACCTGTGACAGGAGCCAACACACCTGTGACAGGAGCCAACACACCTGTGACAGGAGCCAACACACCTGTGAATGTCATGGCAACGATGAGGCTCAACTCTCTCTCTCTCTCTCTCTCTCGCTCTGAGGGCAGACCCACCATGTTAGAGTAGAAGGGCTGCTGGGCCAATATTGACTGTATATAAATTGCTGTTCTGTGATGGTTGGATGAACAGATGCTGACTTCTCCATCTCTGTGTTGTTTGCGTCCTGCCCAGGTCAGAGTTCATGGCAGAGGGGAACAAGGACCAGGGGAGCGGGGTGGAGGCGGAGCCTGAGGAGCACTCACCCAACATGATGGTCTACAGGAAGGTAGGCCCCTCCCACACCAGGGGCCGGGTGTAGGGCTGCTGCTGGGCTGGACAGGAAGAGAGGGTCTGGGTCTGTGTGGAGAAGAGTTTAGTGATTAAGGATCTGTCACTGGATCAAGACAGTTCCAAAGAGCACTTTGGTCACATGCACCATGAAATAATCGATCTCATTCAACCAAAAAAAACACATGCAACACGTCTAGTAAAGTAAGAACATGTGAGACACTCTGAGGCATCTCTAATGCTTCATCTCTAATGCTTCCATCTCTAATGCTTCCATCTCTAATGCTTCATCTCTAATGCTTCATCTCTAATGCTTCATCTCTAATGCTTCCATCTCTAATGCTTCATCTCTAATGCTTCATCTCTAATGCTTCATCTCTAATGCTTCATCTCTAATGCTTCATCTCTAATGCTTCATCTCTAATGCTTCATCTCTAATGCTTCATCTCTAATGCTTCATCTCTCTGAGCCTCGTCAGAAGCAGAGAGGATGAGAGCTTTGTAGGAGTTCAGCAGGGGTTCGAGGGAACATGATCAGACTTCCTATTTCTTTTTGTCCATCTCCTGAGTGACACTGCCCCACCTCTCCTCCTCCTCCTCCTCTCCTCCTCCTCCTTTCCTCCTCCTCCTCTCCTCCTCCTCTTCAGCCTTCCAAGATTTAATAAGCTCTCAGTCCTTGTGTGGGTTTTGGGTGAGGAAAGGTCCTTTGCATGTCAAGGGTAATTACACAATCTCTATGGCACTTGAGTCTCAATGCCTGTCCTTTGATTGGAGAGGGTGAGCGGCATTGTGGGTAATTATGTGTTGGGAGCCTCACAGGAAGTCGCAGCTCCTCCGGGGTTTGGGCCTCTCCTCCGCTCCACAATCGGAGAAGAAAAAGCTCTTGCAGCCGTCAGCTTGACGCTCACTTCTCCTCTCAGAAACCTGCTTCTGATTAGCCTTAAAACAGAGACGCACCCAAACCCACAGCTGGGACTGATGAGGACGAGCTGGGATTCGTCAAATGGAAACAGGTGGATTCGCACATGTTTCATGTCTTATTCCACGGTTGTGTTGATGTGACTGCAGATTCGTGATGAACAAGCTGAACTGATGGAGTGTAACTCTGACCGTCTGTCAGTGTGAGGCAGCAGGCTGGATTTGAAGGATGGGGGAGGGGGGGGGGGTGCGGAGAGCGACTCTGCTGTCGTTTCCTGACAGAACGCTGCCTGCAGGCATGATGGTGTTGCTGTGTTTTAGTCATGAACACAGACAGATGGAGGAACAGGACGATACAGATCCCACAGACTGACAGAGTGTTAATGGATCATTTGTAGACTTAAGCTGGGTGGACAGACAGGCGAGAGATACAGACAGACAGACAGACAGGCAGAGAGTCAGACAGACAGGCTCACAGACAGACAAACAGAGCTAGCCTGAGAGCAGGGATCTGGTGGAGGTGGGGGGTAGAGGTAGAGGTGTGGTAGAGATGTGAGGTGGAGGTGGGGGTAGAGAGTAGAGGTGGGGGTAGAGAGTAGAGGTGGGGGTAGAGAGTAGGGTGGGGGTAGAGAGTAGAGGTGGGTGTAGAGGTAGAGGTGTGGTAGAGATGTGAGGTAGAGGTGGAGGTGGGGGGTAGAGACTAGAGGTGTGGTAGAGATGTGAGGTAGAGGTGGTGGGTAGAGAGTAGAGGTGGTAGATGAGCATCACTGACTTCATATATTATTTTCTTTTCACCTCAGATGGAGTTACTGAAGCAACACATTATGACCATGAGACCCTCTGAGAGAGTTTCATATATAGGTCATGAGCGTACTCTCTCTCTCTTTCTCTCTCTCTCTCTTACTCACCGACACACACACACACACACACATACACACACACACAGTGTTTTTTTTACCTGCTGTTTCTGGCATGTTTAAGACACAAAGAGGCCCGTTCAGGTGCAGACACAGTGTGACACTGGGTGACAGCCAGACTGTGACTGGAGCTTCGCTGCGCTGCAAAATCCAATTAGGCCAAGGAGCTGGAGCACAGTGAGGCTGGGACAGGGGGGGAAGGCTCGGGGACTATTAATATCTGGGTGTGATCTCTGGTCCCCAGCACTGATGTGGGTCTTCCCTCCTGTATGCCTGCCCTCCCAGCCTGCCCTCCCAGCCTGCCCTCCCAGCCTGCCCTCCCAGCCTGCCCTCCCAGCCTGCCCTCCCAGCCTGCCCTCCCAGCCTGCCCTCCCAGCCTTCCCTCCCAGCCTGCTCTCCCAGCCTGCTCTCCCAGCCTGCCCTCCCAGCCTACTCTCCCAGCCTGCTCTCCTAGCCTTCCGTCCCAGCCTGCCCTCCCAGCCTGCCCTCCCAGCCTGCTCTCCCAGCCTGCTCTCCCAGCCTGCCCTCCCAGCCTGCTCTCCCAGCCTGCTCTCCTAGCCTTCCGTCCCTGCCTGGCCTCCCAGCCTTCCCTCCCTGCCTGGCCTCCCAGCCTTCCCTCCCAGCCTGCCCTCCCAGCCTGCTCTCCCAGCCTTCCCTCCCAGCCTGCTCTCCCAGCCTTCTCTCCCAGCCTGCCACATGGCTGTGGACAGGCAGATAATTGCTGCCGCAGGTCTTTAGGCTTCCCTCCTCCCTGAAAGGACAGAGGTTGTTTCTCTCTACACCCTGGTACGTCTCTCTCTGCATTCAGGCCATTCATGGTTTTAATTGGATAATGTCTGGCATCCTGTTTCTGCCTCAAGCAGAATATACTCTACCTAAAGTTTAAGAAAAATTACATTAACCACTCTTAAATTCACTTAGGGCCACATGGCTCCTGGATCCATCAGGGAGTGACTGCTGCTCGGAAGGCCTGAGATGAGGGCCTGTTGGCTGGGTCAGAGCTGTGTGAACACTACTGTCTGGTTCCCTCTGGTACCAGAGATGTTTTAGCTCCTTCAGACTGCAGGAAGCACAGAGCTGATGTGTTCACAGTTAACAAACCAGACTGACTTACTCTTTCATCACCCTGTTTTTCCTATTCCAGTCTCAATCTTCTTTCATTCCCTCTCTCTCCCCCCCTCTCTCACTTTCCTTCCTTCCTTTCTTCTCTCTCTCCATCTGCTTATTGCTGATAAATAATTGAAGCTAATTTTGAGCAGTCCATCTTTAAAGGAATATCTAGTCCAAGGGGACAGCATTCCTCTCTCCATTCTTTTATTCATGGCTGGCACATTTATTCTCAGTCGATATTTTTATCTCCTCGTTTGGTTATGAATGTGAACTGAGGAAATTCAGAGAGAGAGGAAGGCAGGAAGGAAGGCAGGAATAGGTGGTCTGTTAATCCCACCCAGAAAGGTCACATTCCCAGTCAGATGGATCAGAGCTTTCATTTAAAATGTGACTGAATGCATCTCAACAAGCAGGAACACATGCTGAAAGAGCTTATGTAGCAAGAAACATGCATCACGGAGACCTGCAGATCTACTCTGTATCTGCTGTGCTGTGAGAGACACACACACACACACACACACACACCTTAACACTGTCCATTAGCTAACAATAGGAAGGACTGTGCTTTGTTTGGAATGAGCTCTTTTCACCTCTGGCTGTGAGTCTGAGAGGATCTGAGAGACAGCTCTCCAGCCGAGCAGGACAGCCCCCGCCCCCCACCGGCCCCCCTGCACCGCCCCCCCACCGCCCCCCCCCCGCCACCCCCCGTGGATGACTCACTCCCCACTCTGTCCCACGAGCCTTCAGGAACAGAGGAGGGTATCTGTGTGCCTCCAGGAGCCTCTATCAGAGGTGTCTGCTGGCCTCTTCCACTGTTCCTGTGGGCACTTTAGATAACACAGCTGCTGTCCACGAAACACAGCCATCATCGCCTCCGCTGTGCCTGCAGACGACACACAGACCTTTATCAAGTATGAACAGGAGAACGCTCTGTGTATTGGGCCCTCCACCACCCTGTGGAGCTTGTAAGACGAGACACTTATCTCAGCTGTGCCGGACGGAAGCCAGAAAACTTGGGCGTTAGGTGACAGTTCTAGGTAGACGGCGTCCTCTGCAACAGACAGTGGAGGACCACGTGTTGTTTACCGGAATAGAAATGGGGTTTACTTTCAGTTGATGCACAAACAAGTGGACATCCACAAAGTTCACTGAAACCCTGATGGGATGAGTCAGTGTGTGCTGGTCTCTGCTCTTTCAGAGGACATTATTTACCTGTGGATGTTGAGGAACCATGACAAGCAAATGAGAGGGTTTTTCTCTCTGATACATGTAGCTTTCTTCAGCAGAGGAAGGTGAGGGAGGAAGGTGAGGGAGGAAGGTGAGGGAGGAAGGTGAGGGAGGAAGGTGAGGGAGGAAGGTGAGGGAAGGAGGTGAGGGAGGAAGGTGAGGGAGGAAGGTGAGGGAGGAAGGTGAGGGAGGAAGGTGAGGGAGGGAGGTGAGGGAGGAAGGTGAGGGAGGAAGGTGAGGGAAGGAGGTGAGGGAGGAAGGTGAGGGAGGAAGGTGAGGGAGGTGAGGGAGGGAGGTGAGGGAGGAAGGTGAGGGAGGAAGGTGAGGGAGGGAGGTGAGGGAGGGAGGTGAGGGAGGGAGGTGAGGGAGGAAGGTGAGGGAGGAAGGTGAGGGAGGAAGGTGAGGGAGGGAGGTGAGGGAGGAAGGTGAGGGAGGAAGGTGAGGGAGGAAGGTGAGGGAGGAAGGTGAGGGAGGGAGGTGAGGGAGGAAGGTGAGGGAGGGAGGTGAGGGAGGAAGGTGAGGGAGGAAGGTGAGGGAGGGAGGTGAGGGAGGAAGGTGAGGGAGGAAGGTGAGGGAGGGAGGTGAGGGAGGAAGGTGAGGGAGGGAGGTGAGGTATACTCTCTGGATGCTAGATGTGATATGAGTCTTTACAGGACAACATTTACTAATGCTGTGTTTACACCTCCCATCCTGACAACATAACAGATGGAGCCAACATTCTTATCCTAATGTTGCAAAAACATCAGATATGCGTAATTGTGTCATGCTAAACATAGAGAGCTTCATTAAAATGATCTGTATGTGACGGAAGAGCGAGTCATGGGTGAAGTGTTCGATGGTCAGGTGACAGACAGACAGCCATCTCCTCTGGATGATGGTCTCCGGGACGACAGCAGAGCAGGGATGAGTCACGAAGCCAAACATGAGTCACCACAGTCAGCTGATCCTGCTGGAGAGCTCAGAGAGAGACCAGAGAGAGACCAGAGAGAGACCAGAGAGAGACCAGAGAGAGAGACTAGAGAGAGACCAGAGAGAAATCAGAGAGAGAACAGAGAGAGACCAGAGAGAGACCAGAGAGAGACCAGAGAGAGACCAGAGAGAGAGCAGAGAGAGACCAGAGAGAGACCAGAGAGAGACCAGAGAGAGAGCAGAGAGAGAACAGAGAGAGACCAGAGAGAGAGCAGAGAGAGAGAGCAGAGAGAGAGAGCAGAGAGAGAGCAGAGAGAGAGAGCAGAGAGAGAGCAGAGAGAGAGAGCAGAGAGAGAGCAGAGAGAGCAGAGAGAGAGCAGAGAGAGAGCAGAGAGAGAGAGCAGAGAGAGAGCAGAGAGAGAGAGCAGAGAGAGAGAGCAGAGAGAGAGCAGAGAGAGAGAGAGAGCAGAGAGAGAGCAGAGAGAGAGCAGAGAGAGAGAGCAGAGAGAGAGCAGAGAGACCAGAGAGACCAGAGAGAGAGCAGAGAGAGAGCAGAGAGAGAGCAGAGAGAGAGAGCAGAGAGAGAGCAGAGAGAGAGCAGAGAGAGAGCAGAGAGAGAGAGCAGAGAGAGAGAGCAGAGAGAGAGCAGAGAGAGAGAGCAGAGAGAGAGCAGAGAGAGAGCAGAGAGAGAGAGAGCAGAGAGAGAGAGCAGAGAGAGAGAGCAGAGAGAGAGAGCAGAGAGACCAGAGAGAGAGCAGAGAGACCAGAGAGAGACCAGAGAGAGACCAGAGAGAGAACAGAGAGAGAGCAGAGAGACCAGAGAGAGAGCAGAGAGAGAGCAGAGAGAGAGAGCAGAGAGAGAGAGCAGAGAGAGAGCAGAGAGAGACCAGAGAGAGAGAGCAGAGAGAGAGCAGAGAGACCAGAGAGAGAGCAGAGAGAGAGCAGAGAGAGAGAGCAGAGAGAGAGAGCAGAGAGAGAGCAGAGAGAGAGAGAGCAGAGAGAGAGCAGAGAGAGAGCAGAGAGAGAGCAGAGAGAGAGAGCAGAGAGAGAGCAGAGAGAGAGCAGAGAGAGAGCAGAGAGAGAGCAGAGAGAGAGCAGAGAGAGAGAGAGCAGAGAGAGAGAGCAGAGAGAGAGAGAGCAGAGAGAGAGAGCAGAGAGAGAGCAGAGAGAGAGCAGAGAGAGAGAGAGCAGAGAGAGAGAGCAGAGAGAGAGAGCAGAGAGACCAGAGAGAGAGCAGAGAGACCAGAGAGAGACCAGAGAGAGACCAGAGAGAGAACAGAGAGAGAGCAGAGAGACCAGAGAGAGAGCAGAGAGAGAGCAGAGAGAGAGAGCAGAGAGAGAGCAGAGAGAGAGCAGAGAGAGACCAGAGAGAGAGAGCAGAGAGAGAGCAGAGAGACCAGAGAGAGAGCAGAGAGAGAGCAGAGAGAGAGAGCAGAGAGAGAGCAGAGAGAGAGAGAGCAGAGAGAGAGCAGAGAGAGAGCAGAGAGAGAGCAGAGAGAGAGAGCAGAGAGAGAGCAGAGAGAGAGCAGAGAGAGAGCAGAGAGAGAGAGCAGAGAGAGAGAGAGCAGAGAGAGAGCAGAGAGAGAGCAGAGAGAGAGAGCAGAGAGAGAGAGCAGAGAGAGAGAGAGAGCAGAGAGAGAGCAGAGAGAGAGCAGAGAGAGAGCAGAGAGAGAGAGTAGAGAGAGAGAGAGCAGAGAGAGAGAGCAGAGAGAGAGAGCAGAGAGAGAGAGCAGAGAGAGAGAGAGAGAGAGCAGAGAGAGACCAGAGAGAGAGCAGAGAGAGAGCAGAGAGAGAGAGCAGAGAGACAGATGTTTCAGGCCTGGTCTCACCCCCTGGAACCAGGCATCACAGCTCCAGATGTGGCTGGCTCTGACGGTCCTGAGTCTAAATACAAGTAAAGCTAATGAGTAAATAAGACTAAACAGAAGTAATTTCAGATGATCTTCCATGTCAAGCAACACAATAGGCTAAACTCATTTTGAGCAACGTACTGCGAATACAGGTCCTCATCTGTGAGAACAGAGAGGATCCTGGGACAGCACACCTGCAGAGCACATAATGAACTGTGAAATAAAGGCTGCTTTCAATGGGCTTTCTGTACAGCCACTCAACATGAGGATAATGTGGTTAGACAGGAAAGTGCACAGAGGCTTGAATTTGAAACTGTATTCACTGAAAGTCCAGATTAGTCTTCATAACCGAGGAAGGCATGGCGGAAAGAAAGCGCTGGAGCTTTTAAGCGCACAATATTGATCAGAATCGATAGCGGAGCGGAGGAGATTCTGATGCACAGCAGAAACATGAGAGGAAGTTAATTCGGTTATTCCCACGCTCAGATGAACAAGCAGGAGAGAAAAGGAAAACATTTTTTTTTTATTTACAATAACATCATAAACAGTTGCCTATCAGAGCGAAGAGCATTGCGTTTGTCGTAAAACCCACTGTTGTGAACAACAATGAAGTCCTTATATTATACTGACTGCAGATGTTGATTGCTTACATTTGTACAGGTGTGAGTGTTGCATAATACCGAAATGACTGAACTGTTCCAGTGCAGCTCTGTGGGTGTGACCTTGGGGCCTGACCTTGAAGTATGACCTAGAAGTATGACCTTGGGTGTGACCTTGGGTGTGACCTTGGGTGTGACCTTGGGTGTGACCTTGGGTGTGACCTTGGGTGTGACCTTGGGTGTGACCTTGGGTGTGACCTTGGGTTCCTTTGTGATGTCCCAGCGGTTTAATTGTCTTTGTGAGAATGGCTGTTACATCTTCACTCTGGAAATCTCCAAAAGTCAAACTTTCTCTACTAACAAAACCTGCAGGTTGCACTTGAAAGATTAATTGTTGCTTGTTTCACAGCTCAACCAAACTGCTGTTCTATGGATTTGTGTGTGTGTGCTGGTGTGTGCTGGTGTGTGTGTGTTTGTGTGTTTGCAAATAGTGCGCAAAGTAATGCTGCCTAAACTAGGCCTTCAAATGGTCACCCAATTCAACGGCTGTATTCAATAATTATGTTTATTCATAGATACATTTGTGATTTAAACTGTTCTATTTCCTTGGCAGAAAAGTGGCAAATCTGTCCTGGGTCGTATGGCGATAAGCTTTAATCCTTTCTCCAAATACCACTAGCTTAATCATAATCTTGAGTTAAACCATTACTTCTGTGTAGCTTTCGAAAATTCTAACCGAAGCTATTAGGTTATCAAATCTGCACATTAGATATGGAAATGTTTCTAACTCAAACTTTGAGGACATCGTCTGGCATCAGAATGACATAATCCTTTTAAATAAAAACCGGCTTGTTCGGAAATATTGAATTTTCTGTAAGAATTAAGACTTCACTCTTGCCAGACTGACTTTTACAAAGAGGCGTGCTGTAAATTTGACCCTCTAAGCTTTTTCTACCATGAAAATCGGCCCCTGAAAGATGACTCTTAAGTAGCCTGCAGTTTGAATGGGCCAAACTTTGTTCAGCTAGGGGTTGACTATGACCTTTGAAAATGTTTAACAGTCATACTTCGCTTTTTCTTATTTCATGTCTGCAAATCCTGGAGCGTTCAGTTCTGGTCTCAGATATTTTTTGACATATTAATATTCCTCGCCTGACACGGCTGCTCAAGCGAATGCCTTTATGAGGTGAGTAACAAGATAATTGGGATGTTCAAAGGCCTCGGGGCAGGTAGGGTTGAGCGGAGCTTCATCTGAATACCAACAGCTGTCACACGCTGATAGCACCCAACCAGCAAGAAACACACCAAAAAAGCTCAACGGGTTAAGGCGTGGGGCTCGTCATTCGAAGGTTGATTCCGGGTTGTAGCTATGTGACGTTGTGTCTTTGGGCAAGGCACTTCACCCTACTTGCCTCCGGGAGAATGTCCCTGTACTTGCTGTAAGTCTCTTTGGATAAGAGCGTCTGATAAATGAATAAATGTGAATTATATTTCAAATATAGTGGAAAGAGGATTACCTGTCTGGAGTCAGATTGCTCAGCGGTTAGGGAATCAGGCTGGTAGTCAGAATGTTGCCGGTTCGATTCCCGGCCATGCTACTTGCCTTAGAGGGAATGTCCTTGTACTTGCTTCATCATAGACCTTCCATGTGTGTTCAACTTAGAGGTGGTGAATGAAAGCTGGTATTTCTCTGGCGAACGTAACTGATTCTATTATAAAACACTTCGTTCTCACTCAAGGACTCGATCAAGGTGTCCAACCATCCAACAGCTTTGCTGTAATTTTTTGTTAATTAAATGCCATTAAAGGTGATAAAAGGGGGGATGATAATGACATCTAAAGTGTGTGTAACTGTGTGTAACTGTCAGTCTGTGACCCCCAAGCAGAGGAAATCTCCCTTCTCTTGTCAGTTAAGTTGATGTTGTGGCTGCTGAATGTCATTTCCTGTCGATAGTAGCGAGCATGACTATTCAGAGCAGCTGGTTTATATTTGTCACACTGGCTGGCAGTAAAAAAAGCCTTTTGAAATATTTGTAATAGGTTCATGCACTCGTCATAGCTACACTTCCATAGATCCCAGAGTGTGTTGATTTGATCTTTGTGAAAGCTGTGTGCGTCATAGCGCTGTGATTGTGGTTGTGATGTTGAAGGTAAGAGGAGCAGACTAGTGGGTTTGTGGTTCTGGTCGTGCTGCTCTTGACTCTTGACGGCTTGGTAGCGTGCTGAAGGGTCATTCATAAAGAAGCATCTCTCCTCTCTCTGGGTTTTGGCGTCATGGTTACTGTGTGTAGCGCTGGAGTGTGTGAGTAGCTCCACTCTGACTGGCTTCAGCAGCTCTCCAGCCTGCTGCATGCAGAGACCAACGCTGCTATTTTAGGAAAGAGCACAACAACACAGGCAGCACAGTATCACAGCAGCACAGGCAACATACGCCGCACAGGCAACACAGTATCACAGCAGCACAGTATCACAGCATCACAGTATCACAGCAGCACAGTATCACAGCATCACAGTATCACAGCAGCACAGTATCACAGCAGCACAGTATCACAGCAGCACAGTATCGCAGTATCACAGGCAGCACAGTATCGCAGTATCACAGGCAGCACAGGCAGCACAGCAGCACAGGCAGCATAGTATCACAGGCAGCACAGTATCACAGGCAGTACAGTATCGCAGTATCACAGGCAGCACAGCAGCACAGGCAGCATAGTATCACAGGCAGCACAGGCAGCACAGGCAGCACAGTATCACAGGCAGCACAGTATCACAGGCAGCACAGTAGCACAGGCAGCACAGTATCACAGGCAGCACAGTATCACAGGCAGCACAGCAGCACAGGCAGCACAGTAGCACAGGCAGCACAGTATCTCAGCAGCACAGTATCACAGGCAGCACAGGCAGCACAGTATCACAGGCAGCACAGGCAGCACAGGCAGCACAGTAGCACAGGCAGCACAGACAGCACAGGCAGCACAGTAGCACAGGCAGCACAGTATCACAGGCAGCACAGTATCTCAGCAGCACAGTATCACAGGCAGCACAGGCAGCACAGTATCACAGGCAGCACAGGCAGCACAGGCAGCACAGTATCACAGGCAGCACAGTAGCACAGGCAGCACAGTATCTCAGGCAGCACAGTATCACAGGCAGCACAGTATCTCAGGCAGCACAGTATCACAGGCAGCACAGTATCACAGGCAGCACAGTATCTCAGGCAGCACAGTATCACAGGCAGCACAGTATCACAGGCAGCACAGTATCTCAGGCAGCACAGTATCACAGGCAGCACAGTAGCACAGGCAGCACAGTAGCACAGGCAGCACAGTAGCACAGGCAGCACAGGCAGCACAGGCAGGGTAGTATTCATTACCTCTCTTTGAAGACAGTGATAAGGAAGAGTGAGGATGCAGAAGTCTGGTTCTCCCATCACCACAGAGAGGGTCCATTTTAATCACTTAAGTCTCGGAATAGAACAGATAGAACAGAACAATCTAGCCCTCACCCCATCTCTGCCTCGCTGCAGTGATGAGTGAGAGTTCTGACACTTCAGAGTGAGACTTGACTGAAGGAATCGTCTGAACTCAAACAGTAAAAAGATTATAGACGCAGACGATCCTCCTCAAAGTGTAATGTTGAAAATGTCTCCCTGTTGAAAGTAGACAGACCTTATGAGGAGTTCGCCTCACCTCCACGTCTCTCCTCAGCTCTCCTGTCTCACCTCCACGTCTCTCCTCAGCTCTCCTGTCTCACCTCCACGTCTCTCCTCAGCTCTCCTGTCTCACCTCCAGATCTCTCCTCAGCTCTCCTGTCTCACCTCCACGTCTCTCCTCAGCTCTCCTGTCTCACCTCCACGTCTCTCCTCAGCTCTCCTGTCTCACCTCCACGTCTCTCCCCAGCTCTCCTGTCTCACCTCCACGTCTCTCCCCAGCTCTCCTGTCTCACCTCCACGTCTCTCCTCAGCTCTCCTGTCTCACCTCCACGTCTCTCCTCAGCTCTCCTGTCGCACCTCCACGTCTCTCCTCAGCTCTCCTGTCTCACCTCCACGTCTCTCCTCAGCTCTCCTGTCTCACCTCCACGTCTCTCCTCAGCTCTCCTGTCTCACCTCCACGTCTCTCCTCAGCTCTCCTGTCTCACCTCCAATGTGTCTCTTCCTGTGGTCTCACTCTTCCCTCTTCATCTTCACTCTAATCGAATGTTGTTGTTTTTGTCACTCTGGATGTAAATGAGCTTGTGTGGTTTTTCTCTCTGAGTAGCCGAGCTTGAAGTCTGGGGACCTGATTAGAGAGCAGAGAAAGAACCAGACCTGCTCAGAATGCAGGTGACGTTTCCTCCAAACACGGATTATGAGGCCGAAGACCTTCGGGGGGGCAGGGAGGTGACATGATGGGTTGTTTTTGTTTAATTAGCTGCAATTCTGCCACATGCATGTTGATAAAGACTAGAGTGGTGTATCACAGTAGACCAGCAGCAGAGTGAACAGTGTGGAATATATCTGAGGTAGATCTGTCTTGTTAGAGGAAAAAAACTAACAGTGCTTCTCTCAGATTCAAAACCGCTAATGTTACGTCTTGTTTTTCTAAGGGCTGTGTCTCTATCTGGAGATCTCTTCTGTTCTGACGTGTCGTGAGGCTTCTGAGGGGGTTGTTAGTGTGTGTCTGCTATCCCCTCCTGTAGAGGGTCTCACTTCAGAGGGGGGGGGGGGGGGGGGGGGGGGGGGGCGGTCAGTCTGTATTATCCTGCTCTTCTTCTCTCACTACAGGAGAGACAAACCTGGTGAGTCACCATGACTCAGTCAAGTGGCTCTCCTGGTCGGCTCTGCTCCTATTGGCTGAAGTCTCGCAGCTTTTTTCATCTGGCAACTGCGATGCTAAATACAGCTTCAAAGTGGCTTTCGTTGATATCTTTGTGCATTTGTGATGCACAAATGTGATGCACATGTGGTTTCATTTTTTTGAAGAACAAGGAAAACCTCCATGTCTCCAGTATCTTTAGTATCTGCTTTCTGATCCTTGTCAGTGTTTTCTGACTGGCTTGATTCCCGGCTCTGGAAGAATTCCACAAACTTTTAATTGCTCCGTTCCTCACTACCCCTTCTCTCTCACCGAGGTTGCCATGGAAACTCCATCCGGTGTGGCCCCTCTCTCTCCAGTCAGGTTCTCCTGTGTGTTCGTCTGCAGCTCCTCTCAACAGTGGAGCTCATCTCACTCTGGTGCCCCGGACAGGAAGCTTCTCTCATCAACAGCTCAGTCATGTGGGCCTCAACCCCCCCCCCCCCGGATCTCAGGAACGCCTGGCCTGTCCACCCTCACAGTTACACCCAGTTCTGATTGGCTGGGGGTGGGTCCCAGATGCTCTGGCTCGGAGCCTTTTTCTCTTGGGGACACATTTGGGGATTCTTTAATGACAGTGGGAGTTGATGGAACTGAGGTCTGTTCTCTGGGCGAACAGGCTCATCAGAACAGAAAGCCCAGTGGTATAAAAATACAAATGTGTCTCGTCTCCATGCAGTGAAGACTTGTGGGAGTCAGAACCCAGAGACCCAGAACATGAGTCATGTAATGTAGTCGGTTAGGGGGGGGGGGGTCAGGTTAGTAAACAGAAGGTCCCTGGTTCGAACCCCCGGCTGTGCCAACATGATGTTGTTCCTTGGGCAAATTACTTCACCCTACTTACATTTATTCATTTAGCAGACACTTTTATCCAAAGCTACTTACAGTAAATACAGGGACATTCCCCCTGAGGCAAGTAGGGTGAAGTGCCTTGCCCAAGTACACAACGTCACATAACCACAGCCGGGGCGCAATCTCACAACCTTCCGATCATCTGTCCCTTGTGTAGATGTGAGTGAGAGGGACTTCTTCTACCCCCCAGAAACATGTTTCTGAAAGGAGGATCTCTCCATGCGAGGAACACACAGCTTCTGTCTCTGTGACAAAACAACAACAGCCGTCTGAAGCTGGAGCAGAGAAAGCCACCTTGCAGAGGCGTGTTCATAAATTGTTTATAACCTTCAGAAGCTTAAATTCCTGGCAGAATCTTAAGTGATTATGTTGTTTTCTTCAAGCCAAAACAATTAACTTTAGTGTATTTGTAATCCAAGCTCTGTAATGACTAAAGGGTATTAAAGGAGCTGTATTGGTAAGGTGAACATCTGTTGAGGGGGGGATGAGGAAACAATCTGGGAAAAACACGAGCTTGATTCATGTTTCCCTCTGTTCAGTAGGATATTCCACTGAATACATGTCTTGGCATTCATAGGGATGTATGCTGTCGTTTTTTGGTTCGTTTTTATAGCAAACGTGTGCAGTAATGAGAAAAATGATTTGCTCCAGGGCTGGTGTGTTCAGGCTGGTGTGTTCAGGCTGGTGTGATCAGGCTGGTGTGATCAGGCTGGTGTGTTCAGGCTGGTGTGTTCAGGGCTGGTGTGTTCAGGCTGGTGTGTTCAGGCTGGTGTGTTCAGGCTGGTGTGTTCATTACATTACATTTACATTTATTCATTTAGCAGACGCTTTTATCCAAAGCGACTTACAGGAGAGAGCTTTTACAAAGAGCATCAGTCATTGAGCCTAGCAACGTGATAGACCCCGAACACAGTCGGATTTTTCAGGCTGGTGTGTTCAGGCTGGTGTGTTCAGGCTCTGATCAGGCTGGTGTGATCAGGCTGGTGTGATCAGGCTGGTGTGTTCAGGCTGGTGTGTTCAGGGCTGGTGTGTTCAGGCTGGTGTGTTCAGGCTGGTGTGTTCAGGCTGGTGTGTTCAGGCTGGTGTGTTCAGGCTGGTGTGTTCAGGCTCTGATCAGGCTGGTGTGATCAGGCTGGTGTGATCAGGCTGGTGTGTTCAGGCTGGTGTGTTCAGGGCTGGTGTGTTCAGGCTGGTGTGTTCAGGCTGGTGTGTTCAGGCTGGTGTGTTCAGGCTGGTGTGTTCAGGGCTGGTGTGTTCAGGCTGGTGTGTTCAGGGACTGCCTCAGTGTCTCCCTGGTGAGACACCTCCAGAGGCAGGGTTGTGAGCGAGGCCCAGACCAGGCATGCCGCCGTCCTGCTAGGGGGCCAGGGGAGTCCCTTCCAGCAGCAGGCCTCATTCACACCTCCTCCCCCAGGCCTCCTACTGCAGCTGGGGGCTGGCTGGGTGTGCTGGCTGGGTGTCCTAGGAAGGACCAGGCCAGTATCACGCCAGTGAGGGATGCAAGTTTACTCAGAACTTTAGAAACGTAAAATTATTAAATCATAAATTTGAGAGATTTTGGGGGGGTTTGTTAGAAGCCATGGAAACTGGTTTGTGTGTGGTTGATTTCTGTCAGGTGACTGAACTGGTGACTGAACTGGTGACTGAACTGGTGACTGAACTGGTGACTGAACTGGTGACTGAACTGGTGACTGAACTGGTGACTGAACTGGTGACTGATCTGGTGACTGAACTGGTGACTGAACTGGTGACTGAACTGGTGACTGAACTGGTGACTGAACTGGTGACTGAACTGGTGACTGATCTGGTGACTGAACTGGTGACTGAACTGGTGACTGAACTGGTGACTGAACTGGTGACTGAACTGGTGACTGAACTGGTGACTGATCTGGTGACTGAACTGGTGACTGAACTGGTGACTGATCTGGTGACTGAACTGGTGACTGAACTGGTGACTGAACTGGTGACTGAACTGGTGACTGAACTGGTGACTGAACTGGTGACTGAACTGGTGACTGTCCCTTGCTGGACACAGGGAACTTGATTCTGTAGAACTTCTCTCAGTATAAACTGGGGCATCTTCCGATGTTCTTCTCAAACATAATTTTTCCTGGCCGGCTGTTGAATCATTGATGGGTCTATTACGGACTGATGAATTTTTTATAAGAGACTAATTCTGGACACTTTTTAGGTTTTCATTTCATTGCTTGTCTGAGGCCATTTATGGACATGATGAATGAGTCAAATAAAGGGGTCATGGAGGAGGCGGTCCCAGGATGATAGGGGGGCGGTCCCAGGATGATAGAAGGCGGTCCCAGGATGAATAGGGGGCGGTCCCAGGATGATAGAAGGCGGTCCCAGGATGATAGAAGGCGGTCCCAGGATGATAGAAGGCGGTCCCAGGATGATAGAAGGCGGTCCCAGGATGATAGAAGGCGGTCCCAGGATGATAGAAGGCGGTCCCAGGATGATAGAAGGCGGTCCCAGGATGATAGAAGGCGGTCCCAGGATGATAGAAGGCGGTCCCAGGATGATAGAAGGCGGTCCCAGGATGATAGGGGGCGGTCCCAGGATGATAGAAGGCGGTCCCAGGATGATAGAAGGCGGTCCCAGGATGATAGGGGGCGGTCCCAGGATGATAGAAGGCGGTCCCAGGATGATAGGGGGCGGTCCCAGGATGATAGAAGGCGGTCCCAGGATGATAGGGGGCGGTCCCAGGATGATAGAAGGCGTTCCCAGGATGATAGGGGGGCGGTCCCAGGATGATAGAAGGCGGTCCCAGGATGATAGGGGGCGGTCCCAGGATGATAGAAGGCGGTCCCAGGATGATAGGGGGCGGTCCCAGGATGATAGAAGGCGGTCCCAGGATGATAGGGGGCGGTCCCAGGATGATAGAAGGCGGTCCCAGGATGATAGGGGGCGGTCCCAGGATGATAGAAGGCGGTCCCAGGATGATAGGGGGCGGTCCCAGGATGATAGAAGGCGGTCCAGGATGATAGGGGGCGGTCCCAGGATGATAGAAGGCGGTCCCAGGATGATAGGGGGCGGTCCCAGGATGATAGGGGGCGGTCCCAGGATGATAGGGGGCGGTCCCAGGATGATAGGGGGCGGTCCCAGGATGATAGAAGGCGTTCCCAGGATGATAGGGGGCGGTCCCAGGATGATAGGGGGCGGTCCCAGGATGATAGAAGGCGGTCCCAGGATGATAGGGGGCGGTCCCAGGATGATAGGGGGCGGTCCCAGGATGATAGAAGGCGGTCCCAGGATGATAGGGGGCGGTCCCAGGATGATAGGGGGCGGTCCCCAGGATGATAGGGGGCGGTCCCAGGATGATAGGGGGCGGTCCCAGGATGATAGGGGGCGGTCCCAGGATGATAGGGGGCTAACTCCTCTCCCCTGTGCTGTTTGAGGAGTTCAGAACAGAGGAAGCAGGCTGGTGTTCTCACAGCTTCTCCCAGAAGCCCCTTCCACCACGCTGGGCAGAAAACAGCAGCAGCCTTCCATTCTCTCACATACACACACACATAAACACACACACACACACAGCTTCCACAGTCCAAAACAGCTCACTTCCACTGTCATTCCATTGGAGATAAGAAGTCCTTTTTTACGCTGTCCAAGTGCCACGATTACATAAGAGCCAAAATAAGGAGATCTTCTTCCTTCAGGCAGTCGTGGGCTGTGGGAGGTGAGGGCTGTGTAGAGGGGGAGGTGAGGGCTGTGTAGAGGGGGAGGTGAGGGCTGTGTAGAGGGGGAGGTGAGGGCTGTGTAGAGGGGGAGGTGAGGGCTGTGTAGAGGGGGAGGTGAGGGCTGTGTAGAGGGGGGAGGTGAGGGCTGTGTAGAGGGGGAGGTAGGATTGTTTTTCTTCCGGAGAAAGAAGAGCTTTAAAAACCACTTGGACAGGTCTTGTGTTTCTGAAACACTCCAACCTGTTCTCTGAAGAGCAGATATAAGCTTTACTTCTCTCATTCAAACGCACACGATCGCTGATTTATCATCCATCCTGACTGAGCACGGAAGCTGTCAGACGATGTTCAATAATTCACACTGAGACACTCTGATGGTGAGAGAATGTTCCTTTGCTCAGCATGGTTCTCTGGGTTTAATGGTTCATTCCAAAGTTCTACGTGTCTAAAAGAGGTTACTCAGGTGTTCCACAGCAGATTTACAACCACTCAGTCAGGATGATGGCCTCTTGATTGTTAGTAGCTGGACAAAGTTAAAGAACGGTCTTTTACAGTGTCTAGAAACAAGTTCCCCCCCAAACCCCCCAGTGTGTCCCCAGTGTGTCCCCTTCAGGTGTCTGATCCTGTCCCCACCTCTGTGCTGCAGATTGAAGACATCATTACCAGGATCCAGGATGAGAAGACAGGTGGCCTGGCCATCCGCACGGTCAAGAGCTTCCTGTCCAGGATCCCTAGTGTGGTGGCAGGTGTGCGTCTCTCGTGTGTGTTACGCGTTTGTGTACTTGTGTTACAAAGTGTGTGTGTGTGTCTTTGTCTGTGTGTGTTTTTGCCTCTCACAGTAAGCAGGGAGAGCAGGGAGGATGGCAGATTGGAAATCATTAAAGTAAATATGACCTTTCAGGCTGGTTCAGCCAGCCAGGCGCTCTCTAGCTTAGGGGCTCTCTGACCGGGGGGTCTCTGACCGGGGGGTCTCTGACCGGGGGCTCTCTGACCGGGGGCTCTCTAGCTGGGGGGCTCTCTGGAAGGGGGGCTCTCTGGCTGGGGGGCTCTCTGGAAGGGGGGCTCTCTGGATGGGGGGCTCTCTGGCTGGGGGGCTCTCTGGAAGGGGGGCTCTCTGGAAGGGGGGCTCTCTGGCTGGGGGGCTCTCTGGCTGGGGGCTCTCTGGCTGGGGGGGCTCTCTGGATGGGGGGCTCTCTGGCTGGGGGGCTCTCTGGAAGGGGGGCTCTCTGGCTGGGGGGCTCTCTGGAAGGGGGGCTCTCTGGATGGGGGCTCTCTGGCTGGGGGGCTCTCTGGATGGGGGCTCTCTGGAAGGGGGGCTCTCTGGCTGGGGGGCTCTCTGGATGGGGGCTCTCTGGCTGGGGGGCTCTCTGGATGGGGGGCTCTCTGGCTGGGGGGCTCTCTGGATGGGGGCTCTCTGGATGGGGGCTCTCTGGATGGGGGCTCTCTGGATGGGGGCTCTCTGGATGGGGGCTCTCTGGCTGGGGGCTCTCTGGATGGGGGCTCTCTGGATGGGGGCTCTCTGGATGGGGGCTCTCTGGATGGGGGCTCTCTGGATGGGGGCTCTCTGGCTGGGGGGCTCTCTGGATGGGGGCTCTCTGGAAGGGGGGCTCTCTGGCTGGGGGGCTCTCTGGATGGGGGCTCTCTGGCTGGGGGGCTCTCTGGATGGGGGGCTCTCTGGCTGGGGGGCTCTCTGGATGGGGGCTCTCTGGATGGGGGCTCTCTGGATGGGGGCTCTCTGGATGGGGGCTCTCTGGATGGGGGCTCTCTGGATGGGGGCTCTCTGGCTGGGGGGCTCTCTGGATGGGGGCTCTCTGGATGGGGGCTCTCTGGATGGGGGCTCTCTGGCTGGGGGGCTCTCTGGATGGGGGCTCTCTGGATGGGGGCTCTCTGGATGGGGGCTCTCTGGATGGGGGCTCTCTGGATGGGGGCTCTCTGGATGGGGGGCTCTCTGGATGGGGGGCTCTCTGGATGGGGGCTCTCTGGATGGGGGCTCTCTGGATGGGGGCTCTCTGGATGGGGGCTCTCTGGATGGGGGCTCTCTGGATGGGGGCTCTCTGGATGGGGGCTCTCTGGATGGGGGGCTCTCTGGATGGGGGGCTCTCTGGATGGGGGCTCTCTGGATGGGGGGCTCTCTGGATGGGGGCTCTCTGGATGGGGGGCTCTCTGGATGGGGGCTCTCTGGATGGGGGCTCTCTGGATGGGGGCTCTCTGGATGGGGGCTCTCTGGATGGGGGCTCTCTGGCTGGGGGGCTCTCTGGATGGGGGCTCTCTGGATGGGGGCTCTCTGGATGGGGGCTCTCTGGATGGGGGCTCTCTGGATGGGGGCTCTCTGGCTGGGGGGCTCTCTGGATGGGGGCTCTCTGGATGGGGGCTCTCTGGATGGGGGGCTCTCTGGATGGGGGCTCTCTGGATGGGGGCTCTCTGGATGGGGGCTCTCTGGATGGGGGCTCTCTGGCTGGGGGGCTCTCTGGATGGGGGCTCTCTGGCTGGGGGCTCTCTGGCTGGGGGCTCTCTGGCTGGGGGGCTCTCTGGATGGGGGCTCTCTGGATGGGGGCTCTCTGGATGGGGGCTCTCTGGATGGGGGCTCTCTGGATGGGGGCTCTCTGGGGCCTGGCTGGCTGTGTGTTTACTGACAGCCTAGAGAGCCTCTGCCAATATGACTGATCTGGTGTGTGAGTGTGTGTGTGAGTGTGTGTGTGAGTGTGTGTGTGAGTGTGTGTGTGAGTGTGTGTGTGAGTGTGTGTGTGAGTGTGTGTGTGTCCAGTAACATATTGGTCAACATGCTAATTCCGTGTCCTCTCTCTGTGTGTGTGTTGTTCTCTCCCAGGAGCAGATATTGTTCAGTGGCTGATGAAGAATCTGTCGATTGAGGATGCCGGTAGGACACACACACAAACACACACCCACACAAACACACACACACACACACACATCACACAACGACTTAGTAAGTAGGGTGAAGTGCCTCGCCCAAGGACACAACGTCATTTAGCATGGCCGGGAATGGAACCGGTAGTGTTGTGCTGAATATCTTGTTTCCCTCAGCGCTCTGTGTTCCCCCCCCAGCTGAGGCAGTGCACCTGGGCAGTCTGGTGGCCGCGCTGGGATACATGTTCCCCATCTCTGACCACGTCCTCACACTGAAAGATGACGGCACCTTGTACCGCTTTCAGGTGAGCTGGCTCTGACCTGGATCCTCACCCCCCACCTCACCCCCCACCTCACCCCCCACCTCACCCCCCCACCTCACCCCCCCACCTCACCCCCCTCCTCACCCCCCACCTCACCCCCCACCTCACCCCCCTCCTCACCCCCCACCTCACCCCCCTCCTCACCCCCTCCTCACTCCCTCCTCTCCCACTCAGCATCCCTCCTCCATCCAGTCATGTGGTCCTTCCCTCAGTTCTCTTATCCACAGTTGTTTTCCCTCAGATTAAAAGACATTATTCTCCTCACTGCTGGAGGGTTTTGGATGTGGGGAGGGGGGGAAGGGGGGGGGGAGTTATTCAAATGAGGCCAAAAATACTCCCTTTAATGTTTATGATGCAACAGTTCAACGTCATCCTCACCATTGAAAGAGACCTGTGTGCTCTGGGAATAATTTGGCAGTTCTCTTTCTTTCAAGCGGTCTCTCTCTCTCCTCTCTCTCTTTCCTCTCTCTCCTCTCTCTCTCTCTCTCTCTCCTCTCTCTCTTTCCTCTCTCTCCTCTCTGTCTCTGTCTCTCTCTCTCTCTCTCTCTCTCTGTCTCTCTCTGTCTCTCTCTGTCTCTCTCTGTCTCTCTGTCTCTCTCTCTCTCTCTCTCTCTCTCTCTCTCTCTCTCTCTCAGGGAAAAGGGCTTTTGTAGGGATGTAGTGATGCTGGGTTATAAATAGGTATTACGTCTGTTAAAGAGCCAGATGTAATGATAAGTTCCTGCAGGCTGGAGTCATGCTGACTATCTGGACACACGATCCTCTTCTGTCGTAAAATGTTACCGGTGACAACTGATCTGAATGAAGCATGAGGAGAGGAGGAAGCTGCCAGTCAGCTGAGCACACAGGAAACACAGAAAGGCTCTATTCCTAACGACCCGCCCTGCCATTCTGAGGCTAATTAGACTGAGTGATATTGGAAGCGAAACATGTCATTGATTCATCCACCATTACGAATGGATGAGGAATCTGTGAGATGTATAATTGATGGATTAGAGACAGACTGTGTGAATCTGGAATATTGATTGCGAAAGGTGATGAAGTAAACCGGAGAAGATTCCGTCCTCGTCGCCCAGGGTGATAACGAGTGTGATGGAACAGATTGATCTTCATCTTCATCAGACACTCTTCTCCCTGTGGCCCACCAGCGCCAGAGAGACAGAGATGTCCAGGAAACACATTCTTAGGTTGCTGCTGGGATGTTGGCCACTGGGTCAACACAATGAAGATAGCACTGTATGAAATATCAACTGTACCTTAAGGCATAAGTCTAGCTCTCACCCCCCCCCCCCCCCTCTCTCTCTTTTCATCTACCTCTTCCTCTCCAGGCTCCGTATTTTTGGCCATCTAACTGCTGGGAGCCTGAGAACACAGATTATGGTGAGTCATGTAGAGCGCCCCCCCCTCCTGCTGTGTAGCCCCCCTGCTGTGTGGCCCCTCACAGGGTCCAGACAGGGCTGGGGGTCTGTGTGGCCCTCAGAAACAGGTCCTCACTGGGACTAGGGACACCCATCAGATTAGATTTGAAACTATTCCACCATGTGCCTGGTTTGTTCGGCACGTTCTCTGTTGCTATTCTCACTGACCAATCAGCACAGTCTGCTGTGTATCAAATCCTGTTTTGGTATTGCTTCAGCTTCCTTGGAGCCTTGACAGACAGTTCCAGAAGTGAGCTGTGGAGTCCAGCATGTCCCCTCCTGTGGATAAACACCTTGATACCTGCATGTGGAACAGATCCACACTTTACTTGTCAATTTCCTTTAAACAAAAAGCCCATATCCAGTTAACACACAGCGTGCGATCCATCTCTGCACACATTCCTCTGGGCTTCATGTTTCCATGGTATTTACCCTGATCCACTTCTATTAAATGACAAAAGATGCCAACTGTCTAATTAGATCTCCCTCAGCTGTGTTCTGCTGCAGGGGCTAATCAGCTCAGGGGCCAGTCTGCTAGGTGCTGCTGGTCTTTTCTCAGTCCCCTGAATAAGACACCCTTAAGGCCTAACATGTGACAGGACAGTGAAACCATCGTGACATTTGTTTGCGACACAAAATCTAAGGGAAATTTTAAAATGTCAAATAACTGACTTGATTTAACTGTTGTTTTTTCTCGGTCTTTCTCTCTCTCCTTTCTCTCCCCCTTTTCTCTCCTCTTTCTCTCCCTTTTCTCTCTTTTCTCTACCCTCCTCTCTCCTCTCTCTCCTCTCCCTCTCCCTCTCTCTCTCTCTCTCTACTTCCCCTCTCTCTCTCTCTGTCTCTCTGTCTCTCTCCTCTCTCTCCTCCTCTCTCCTCTCCCTCTCCCTCTCTCTCTCTCTCTCTCGCCTCTCTCTCTCTCTCCCTCTGTCTCTCTCTGTCTCTCTGTCTCTCTCCTCTCTCTCTCTCTCTCTCTCTCTCTCTCTCTGTCTCTCTCCTCTCTCTCTCTCTCCTCTCTCTCTGTCTCTCCTCTCTCTCTCTCCTCTCCCTCTCCCTCTCTCTCTCTCTCTCTCCTCGCCTCTCTCTCTCTCTCCCTCTCTCTCTCTCTCTCTGTCTCTCTGTCTCTCCTCTCTCTCTCTCCTCTCTCTCTCCTCTCCCTCTCCTTCTCTCTCTCTCTCTCTCGCCTCTCTCTCTCTCTCCCTCTCTCTCTCTCTCTCTCTCTCTCTGTCTCTCTCCTCTCTCTCTCTCTCCTCTCTCTCTGTCTCTCCTCTCTCTCTCTCCTCTCCCTCTCCCTCTCTCTCTCTCTCTCTCTCGCCTCTCTCTCTCTCTCCCTCTCTCTCTCTCTCTCTGTCTCTCTGTCTCTCCTCTCTCTCTCTCCTCTCTCTCTCCCTCTCTCTCTCTCTCTCTCTCTCTCGCCTCTCTCTCTCTCTCCCTCTCTCTCTCTCTCTCTGTCTCTCTGTCTCTCCTCTCTCTCTCTCCTCTCTCTCTCCTCTCCCTCTCCTTCTCTCTCTCTCTCTCTCGCCTCTCTCTCTCTCTCCCTCTCTCTCTCTCTCTCTCTCTCTCTCTCTGTCTCTCTGTCTCTCTCCTCTCTCTCTCCCTCTCTCTCTCCCTTGCTCTGCAGCTATTTACTTGTGTAAGCGCACCATGCAGAATAAAGCCAGACTGGAGCTTGCAGACTACGAGGCAGTGAGTTCCAGTGTTATTCCTGTGTTACCTTCCACAGAGCCCCTCAGTTCATAGGCAGTGCTGCTCTGTACACTCAGTCACTTCACTGCTGTCAGCAGCGCTGCCCTCACCACTAACCTCCAGGCCTCACACTGTCACACGCACTAAAAGGTCTGCTGGTTGTGTGAGAACATTTTTCTCTCGTCAGAAGTAGGTCGTCAATGTGAAAGATGTACATTCGTATTATGCATGCGCATAGCTGATGGAATTAGCAGGGATGTGTTAGGAGTCTGCAGTGTTCTGGATATTGACGCACCTCTGCTTGTCCCTGGCATCGTCCTGTTCTGGGTCTTCAGGAGAACCTGGCCAGACTTCAGAGAGCCTTTGCCAGGAAGTGGGAGTTCATCTTCCTGCAAGCAGAAGCGCAGGTCAAGTGAGTGCAGAATCACCCAATCACATCCACCCTCACAGGCAGACCCCTGGAACAGGAAGTTCAGGTCCCTCTCACTGCCCTGGAACAGGAAGTTCAGGTCCCTCTCACTGTACTGAAACAGGAAGTTCAGGTCCCTCTCACTGTACTGGAACAGGAAGTACAGGTCCCTCTCACTGTACTGAAACAGGAAGTTCAGGTCCCTCTCACTGTACTGGAACAGGAAGTACAGGTCCCTCTCACTGTACTGTAACAGGAAGTTCAGGTCCTTCTCACTGTACTGTAACAGGAAGTTCAGGTCCTTCTCACTGTACTGTAACAGGAAGTTCAGGTCCTTCTCACTGTACTGTAACAGGAAGTTCAGGTCCTTCTCACTGTACTGTAACAGGAAGAGCCATTCCCTGAGGTGACTTGTCTTTTCCTGTATCTTCCATTTTACTTGATCCCCCCCTGGTGGTTGCCTTATGTAAACACAGTGTAAAGCTTGGATACTAACAGGACAAAATATCCAATGACTATTTTCTATTGAACACAGCAGCAGGCAGCACTGTAAGAACATGTATGTATCTGGAGCAACTTACAGCAAGTACAGGGACATTCCCCCTGAGGCAAGTAGGGTGAAGTGTCTTGCCCAAGGACACAACGTCATGTTGGCACAGCCAGGGTTTGAATCAAGGACCTTCTGATTACCAGGCTGACTCCCTAACCGCTCAGCCACCTGACTCCCAAGCGCTGATCAGTAAATGTCAGTTACATAAGGCCGTGGTCTCATCCTGGCAGCAGGACCAGGGAACTGACAGGCTGTGACCCAGATGTCTGAGACTGAGCTGGTCAGGACAGATCAGGGAGGACGGAGAGTTCACCTGTCCCCCTCTGACCTCCACAGGATCGACAGAAAGAAGGATAAAGCAGAACGGAAGATTCTGGACAGTCAGGAGAGGGCGTTCTGGGACGTCCATCGACCTGTGGTGAGCTGAGGAGAGGAGGAGCATGTGGGGGAAGAGAAGCGGGGGAGGAAAGGGGAGGAAGGGAGGCAGAGGAGAAAAGGAGGAGGGGGGCAGGAGGGGAGGGAGAGAAGAGGGGAGGGAGAGGAGAAGAAAGGAGGAGAAGAAAGGAGGAGGGGGAGAGGAGGAGGGGAGGGAGAGAAGAGGGGAGGGAGAGGATAAGAAAGGAGGAGAAGAAAGGAGGAGGGGGAGAGGAGGAGGGGGAGAAGAGAATAGGAGGGGGAGAGCAGGACGGGAGGGAGAGGATAAGAAAGGAGGAGGGGGAGAGGAGGAGGGGGAGAGGAGGAGGGGAGGGAAAGGAGAAGAGGAGGAGGGGAGGGAGAGAAGAGGAGGGGGAGAGGAGAATAGGAGGGGGAGAGGAGGAAGGGAGGAGGGGAGGGAGAGGAGAGGAGGGGGAGGCTGAGACAGCGCTGTTTTCAGGACAGTAAGACTGAGCAGATAAGCACAGGAGCCGCCAGCAGACAGCGATGAGACAGTCTGGATGGAAGCAGGTCAGGAGGGAGAGTTACTCTTCAGCCAGCAGAGCAGCGGGTCTTCCTGAACGCCCACTGAGGACAGGTTTCTGACGCTGTGCATGTTCCGTAGCCAGGCTGTGTTAACACCACAGAGATAGACATCCGGAAGTGCCGACGAGAGAGGAACCCACAAAGAGTCAAAAAGGTACGACACCGAAAATGTGAATGTGGAATTAAATCAACATCATTTATTCACGTTTGCTTCTCAGCTTGGCCCCCAAAAAAATCCATTTAGTCAGTGTGTCTGAACCCTGAGAGTCTAGTTTGAATAGAATTGAGTGACAGTCCTTATTCATCTCAGCCTGCCTGTCTCTCCGTCTCTCTGTGTGCAGTCAGTGTACGGTGTGACTGAGGAGGGCCAGACCTACAGTCCTGTCCACTATCCCCCCTCCCAGCCAGCCAGGAAGCTCACCAAAGGAGACATGGAGAAGGAGGTGAGTCACACACAGGTCCTGACATCCAGGAGACACCCTCTCCCGTCCTCCTCACTTATCCGTCCCCAAGCTCTGCTTCTGGGGGAGGACACTTGAACCTCGTCCCCTCCTCCCCCCCCCAGATCACCTTCCTGAACACCCAGCTGGACAGACACTGCATGAAGATGTCCAAAGTGGCCGACAGCCTCATGAGCTACACGGAGCAGTTTGCAGAGTACGACCCCTTTGTGTCGTCACCACAGCCGTCCAATCCCTGGATCAGCGAGGACACGACCTTCTGGGACCTGGAGTCCAGGTGAGGTCATCCAGGGGTCAGGGAGCTTCGATGGGTATCTGTGCAGAGGTGTGAGGGGGGTGTGGGAGACAACACTAGACAGACCACCAAAGAGGTGGGGGGGGTGAGGCTGTGGCCATTTACAGACGCTCTTATCCAGAGTGACTTACAGCAAGTACAGGGACATTCCCCCCCTGAGGCAAGTAGGGTGAAGTGCCTTGCCCAAGGACACAATATAATGTTGGCACAGCCAGGAATCGAACCGATAACATTCTGATTACTAGCCTGAGTCCCTAACCGCTCAGCCACCTGCCTCCCTGGCAGGTCTGTGATGGTTGTTTTCTCCCCCCTGTGAGCAGCCGGGATCCAGGCCAGCGGAGGGTGAAGCGGTGGGGCTTCTCTCTGGAAGAGGCTCTGAAGGATCCGGCAGGAAGAGATCAGTTCCTCCGCTTCCTGGAGTCAGAGTTCAGCTCAGAGAACCTGAAGTGAGAATCGAACTCTTTCTCTCTTCTGAAGGAGCTTTAATAATACCTCATTTTTTCAACTTTAGCAGACTGACTAGCAAGATGTACAGTAAAAAAAGCTTGCCCCGCCCCCTCTGCCCCCCACCCCCTCTGCCCCCCGCCCCCTCTGCCCCTGCCCCCTCCGCCCCCCGCCCCCTCTGCCCCCCGCCCCCTCTGCCCCCCGCCCCCTCTGCCCCCCGCCCCCTCTGCCCCCCGCCCCCTCTGCCCCCCGCCCCCTCTGCCCCCTGCCCCCTCCGCCCCCCACCCCCTCTGCCCCCCGCCCCCTCTGCCCCCTGCCCCCTCCGCCCCCCACCCCCTCTGCCCCCCGCCCCCTCTGCCCCCACCCCCTCTGCCCCCCGCCCTGCTAGGTTCTGGCTGGCAGTGCAGGAGCTGAAGATGAGGCCCCTGCAGGAGGTGGCAGGTCGAGCGCAGGAGATCTGGAGAGAGTTCCTGGAGGACGGAGCACCTGAATCCATCAACCTGGACTCCAGGAGCTACGAGCTGACCAGCCAGAACCTCCGAGACCCTGGACGCTACAGCTTCGAGGACGCTCAGGTCAACACACACGCTGTCACACACACACACTCAATCACCCAGTCACACACACACTCACACCCATGTCCCCCTCCCCCTCATCTGTTCCAGGAGCACATCTTCAAGCTGATGAAGAGTGACAGCTACGCTCGCTTCCTGAGATCCAGCATCTACCAAGACCTCCTGCTGGGCAAGAAGAAGGTGAGGCTACCCCACACCCTGCTCAACACCCCAGAGCCTGCTCAACACCTCACACCCTGTTAAACACCTCACACCCTGTTAAACACCTCACACCCTGCTCAACAACCCAGAGCCTGCTCAACACCTCACACCCTGTTAAACACCTCACACCCTGTTAAACACCTCCCGCTCTGCTCAACACCTCACACCCTGTTAAACACCTCACACCCTGTTAAACACCTCACACCCTGTTAAACACCTCCCGCTCTGCTCAACACCTCACACCCTGTTAAACACCTCACACCCTGTTAAACACCTCACACCCTGTTAAACACCTCCCGCTCTGCTCAACACCTCACACCCTTCTCAACGCGTCCTCTCACTTAGACCCTACTGCCCACTGCTGGTCAAACACAGCCACAGCAACACTCTCTGTACGACACAAAACCTGTTAACTTGACTTGGCTTCACTCTGACTTAACCTCACCCTTTTCCCTCACTGTCTATCACACCCTGACCCCTGACCCCTACCTGACCCCAGCCCCAGCCAGAGAGCGAGCAGGGTCGCCGTACCTCACTGGAGAAGTTCACCCGCAGCGTGGTGAGTCAGAGAGGAGAGCAGGAGTTCCCCAGGTGATGCTGGTTCTGTTCTGCTGACGCTCTGTCTGCTGACGCTCTGTCTGGGATCTTTCAGGGAAAGTCTCTGACGGGCAAGAGACTGACGGGTCTGATGCAGTCATCCTGACACAGCAGGGGGCCGGACCACCACGCCTGGAGAGAGGACCACCACGCTGGGACTGGGCCAGGGATCAGGCTGGGGCCGGGGCTGGGGAGAAGGCCAGGAACGAGGCATGGATGAGGGTTAAGGGCAGAATCAAAGGTTGGGGGCAGGGCCAAGGCCAGGGTTAGTGGTGGGGCCGTGCCTGGGGTTAGTGTTATAGCCGGGAAAGATGTTAGGGTAGAGGCTGGAGCCAGGGCTGAGGCTGAGGCTGGGGTTAGGTTCAGGCAGGGCTGAGGCTGAGGCTGGGGTTAGGTTCAGGTAGGGCTGAGGCTGAGGCTGAGGCTGAGGCTGGGGTTAGGTTCAGGCAGGGCTGAGGCTGAGGCTGGGGTTAGGTTCAGGCAGGGCTGAGGCTGAGGCTGGGGTTAGGTTCAGGTAGGGCTGAGGCTGAGGCTGGGGTTAGGTTCAGGTAGGGCTGAGGCTGAGGCTGGGGTTAGGTTCAGGCAGGGCTGAGGCTGAGGCTGAGGCTGGGGTTAGGTTCAGGTAGGGCTGAGGCTGAGGCTGGGGTTAGGTTCAGGTAGGGCTGAGGCTGAGGCTGGGGTTAGGTTCAGGCAGGGCTGAGGCTGGGGTTAGGGCTGCTCTGCAGAGCCTCAGCCTCTAACCTGGAGTCAACTGTCAAACTGGGTTTGGGCAACTACCAAGGATAGCTCAACACACACACACACATTCACACACACATACAGAAACACGCACACAAACACACATATTGTTCAGGAGCTTCAAAAAATACGAACTGGATGACATGATGAACTGTCTCTCCTATTGAGGCAGCCAGCAATAAGAACACAACACTGGTTAGATGTGTGACACACCTGTTTTTATAAACCTTTAGGGTCAATATTATACACTTTTTCTCATCAAGCACAAAATATAATCCACTTCATTAATGTTCACACTAATCGAATTACTTTGGGAATATACGACGTGCCATTTTATCTGGAGACTCTTTATGCTTTTGAAAGCAAAAGGGCCAAATGTAGCTTCTATAACGGCTCATTTCATGCTTCAAGATGAGTTTTGCTGACGGTTTGTGTTCATGATTATCTGCACCAGTCAACATGGGGTGTGTGAGAACGGTGACCGTGAACCGACAATTTCTAGAGTCAAACTGATATCAGGCTGGGCTGTGCTTTCTAGTACCTCACTGATGAGATCCACCTTATTAACTGAGTTAGACATGGACAGACCCCCATCATCCAGACCACATCATCCAGACCCCATCATCCAGACCACATCATCCAGACCCCATCATCCAGGCCACATCATCCAGACCCCATCATCCAGACCACATCATACAGACCACATCATCCAGACCCCATCATCCAGGCCACATCATCCAGACCCCATCATCCAGACCACATCATCCAGACCCCATCATCCAGACCCCATCATCCAGACCACATCATCCAGACCCCATCATCCAGACCCCATCATCCAGACCACATCATCCAGACCCCATCATCCAGACCACATCATCCAGACCCCATCATCCAGACCCCATCATCCAGACCACATCATCCAGACCCCATCATCCAGACCCCATCATCCAGACCCCATCATCCAGACCACATCATCCAGACCACATCATCCAGACCCACATCATAACATTGCCACAGTGCCATCTAGTGTGTATTAATGCCATGTACATCCTCTGTGGAATGAAGCCAAACAGGACGAATTATTTAAATGATGTCAGATTCTTCCTTGCCAGGGGAAGGGATGTACAAGCCTTCATCATAGCTTTGTGTTTATTATGCTAAAGTGTTCATGTTGCATGAATGACGTCGTTTATCAGGCCATTTCATGCATCGTTTTATGTCATATCGGCGGCATAGTTAGAGCGGCGGCTGAAGAGGAAGAGTCCCACAGCGCTGCATGATGAAGAGGCAGAATCCCACAGCGCCCCCAGTGGGACCTTTCAGAAACACCGGGAAGCGCTAGATCAGCCATTTTTTTCTATTTTAGTAACAGCAATGCATTGTACAGTTGGTAATATTTATATGTTTATTATAAACAGGTGAGCGCTTGATTATTAGGTAGAGAGATTTTATTGCGTCGGTGTGGAAGAATATTGACTGCACAAACACAATGTACAGAGTGTGTTACACGCCAGATCTGTAGGGTTCAGTTACCTAAAAAGCACATTTTAGTACGGGCACATTATTACTATGCATGTAACTTATCCAGGGCATTTAATCAGTGCTTCTAGTTGGTCAATCAGCCTGATGACTATTAGCACTACAAGACCCACGCGCCTGTTATCTTCTGATGGGCACCAAATAAAACCACTGGACCTCTTGTCTAAACTGTGTCTTTCACTGTGTTTATGTTCTGGGTTTGTTCTGGTCAGAAACCAGATCAAGGTGTCACTTTCTAAGACTTCAATAGTTCGCTTAAAAAAAAATTAATGTGTTTTTAATGATACCTACGTTTGGGGTTAAGCAAAACGCAACCATGGGGTGATCTAACGCAAATTGAAACGTTTTTGGGAAAATATAAAAATATAAAAAATAAAAAGGTTTCTAACCAGAACTAAAGAAATAGCAGTCATCCAAACAGAGCAAAGACTCTCATTCTTTATTTTCCTTCAGAAAAATAAAAATAGTTTAACAAACGAAAGGAACTTCAATCTCTCCATTTTAACGTATTTACAGCAGAGAATGAAACGGCCGGTCGTGACATCACTGGGGCTCCGGCTTCCCGCCATCTCTCTCCGACGTAGACACGAGGACAGCACGAGACCTCCGGGGGGCTATTGCTGTGTCTTCGACTCTTCAACGAGGTATACAGGCTATGTACTATTACATAATTGGTGACACTTGTTAACAATGCAGACATCACTGACGAACCATGAGGAACATTGTTTTGTATGGATGTTCTCCACGCAAGACCCGTTCATTAGAGGGAACACTGGAAATGGAACACAGCTTTGTTGCAGAAGCATTCAGATCAAGTCAACATGGAAACATGGAAACGACAGAACACAATAATTTTGTTAAGAGCCACACCCCATCCCCACCCCACCACACCCCAAAAAGCATTTATCTTGAGAGGGGTAACAACTATTGATGAAAGTAATCCCTGAGGGAATTCCGTGTTGAGAATGACAGTGAGTGAATTTTTGTGTGTTATTCTTGTATGTCAACATCCAAGTGTCCCTCCTGCATGTGTCAGTTTGCGTCGAGGCTCTTCCTCCTCACAACACACAGCTAAACCACAATGTGCAGGTATTTAACAGTTTGCACACAACTCTGCAACTCCCAATATAATAAGTCCAGGTTTAGAGTCTCGGGGGCACCTTCTACACATCATAAAAACAACTAGAATCAGAACTAGACAGGATAAATGGCTCGATATCTTTCACGTCAACTAGAGTCTCACCTGTTTGTTTACCAGATGTACCAAAGAACACAACACGGCCACACTTTCCATTTAGTGAGTCTGACATGAAGTGACACTGAATCACATTTTTTGACCGATTCTACTGAAAATAACTAAATCACAGTTCACTGGGGGATTTTGTTTTTGTTTTAAAGAAATATGAATCAGCAGAAATCAGAAAGGTAATATTCCCCATTTCACTGACTGGGGAAAAACTAGCAACCAAGGTTGTTGTTATTGCAGGATTTTCGTAAAGCTAGGAGGAGATCTACTGATGACACAGGACATTCCAAACACACCACTCTCCTCTGATTGGATGTTCAGAACATCCTGCTGAGGAGTTTCAATTAATCCCGGCCAATGGTGTACAATCACATGAAGCAGGGGGCGGGGTTTGGTGTTGACATGCAGTGGAGGAGGAGCAGAGGGGGCGGGGCCTGAGGAGAGGTAGCTGATCTGGTACCAGAGATGTCAGTCCAGACACATCATCAATCACCAGCATGTAGACAACTAACAGCACACTCACAACCTCATCTTTCCCACAGTTTGTCCATGACAGACATGAAGAGATGAGCCCAGGCAGGTGGGTGGGGCACAGTTCTAGTTGTGGTGTTCAGCACCATGTCTGTAGCAGGGGTGAGGGGTCATAGCGGGGTGAGTCTTAAGAGGTGTGGCAGGCAGGCAGAGTGATGCAGATGAGGCCCTCACACTGGGTCACTGAACAGGGGGTGGGTGTGGAGATGGTGTCTGCTAGCTGGCTAGTCTGGGGGGGTGGAGATGGTGTCTGCTAGCTGGCTGGTCTGGGGGGGTGAAGATGGTGTCTGCTAGCTGGCTGGTCTGGGGGGGGTGGAGATGGTGTCTGCTAGCTGGCTGGTCTGGAGGGGTGGAGATGGTGTCTGCTAGCTGGCTGGTCTGGAGGGGTGGAGATGGTGTCTGCTAGCTGGCTGGTCTGGGGGGGTGGAGATGGTGTCTGCTAGCTGGCTGGTCTGGAGGGGTGGAGATGGTGTCTGCTAGCCGGCTGGTCTGGGGGGGTGGAGATGGTGTCTGCTAGCTGGCTGGTCTGGGGGGGTGGAGATGGTGTCTGCTAGCTGGCTGGTCTGGAGGGGTGGAGATGGTGTCTGCTAGCTGGCTGGTCTGGGGGGGTGGAGATGGTGTCTGCTAGCTGGCTGGTCTGGGGGGGTGGAGATGGTGTCTGCTAGCTGGCTGGTCTGGGGGGGTGGAGATGGTGTCTGCTAGCTGGCTGGTCTGGGGGGGTGGAGATGGTGTCTGCTAGCTGGCTGGTCTGGGGGGGTGGAGATGGTGTCTGCTAGCTGGCTGGTCTGGAGGGGTGGAGATGGTGTCTGCTAGCTGGCTGGTCTGGGGGGGTGGAGATGGTGTCTGCTAGCTGGCTGGTCTGGGGGGGTGGAGATGGTGTCTGCTAGCTGGCTGGTCTGGGGGGGTGGAGATGGTGTCTGCTAGCTGGCTGGTCTGGGGGGGTGAAGATGGTGTCTGCTATCTGGATGGTCGAACAGGTTCTTTGGTTCCAGGACTGTCTGGGACCTCATGTCATGGCTCTGTGCTCCTGCAATACAGACAACAGATCAGAACAGCTGACAACCTTTACTCAAGTAAAGGTTGAAAAAAAAAAGAAGAAAAAAAACAGGCATCACAGATATTAGTCAACACCCATACGAGACGCAAAGAACTAGAAATCCCGTGTAAAGCAGTGCTCACCTTGCGCCTAATAAACACTCCTCTTTTAGAATAATCTTCATACATGTCTTCCTCTTCTTGCATTCCATCGAATGATTATTTCCTTCATTTTCACATTGTTTTAATCCAGAGAAAAGGAAAAGTAAAAAGACACTGTCTTCATTCCTTCCGAGTCCAGTGACTTCAACACAAGGGGGTAAAACTTCGCTTTGTTTAACATTTCAGTCGGAAATAATTTATCACAAATTCTGACTGAAATATTAAACAAAGTAACAAGTATATATATAAAAATTCTCTGGCAAAATTATCAAAAACAGAGCAAAAAAAAAAAGCATTCCAGTGTTTATAGGTCATCTCGTTCTGGCTTCTCTTCTCCAATCAGGGGAAATATTCCTTCTGTTAACCTTAAGGAGAGCATTCCTCAAGACCCACTGTCAGTCACTCATCTCCTTTTAAAGATATATATATATATATATAAAAAAAAAAACATTTTCATAAATTATTCAACTGTCAATTAGTTCAGTAGATAAAATAACACTTGCAGTTCTTTCCTGAAATCATCGTCACCACTTGTGCTTTCCACAAAAACATAAAACAAATAAGCAGCAGACTTTTGCCAGAGGTTCTTAGATATACAAAAATAGTCCTTGGATGGGAACAGTGAGTCCTATCTGTGTCTGCTGGACAAGACGTGCCCGTTTGAGGGCGTTTCTTCCAGATCGTCGTCCTCGAAGCCGTGGAAGGTGGAAGTGTCGCTCTCTGAGGTGGTGCCAAACAGCTCCTCCGCCCCCATCAGGGAGCGCTCCTCCTTCTCCCGACACCCTGCTGGTGAACGAGAGGAGTCTTTCACACGGCAACATGGCACAGCAACAGTAACCAACAACAGAAGATGTGGAACACGGCCAAGACCATGTTAGGCGTGTTTTTCCTTGTTTTTTTTTAAACAATATATTATTCTTTTTGGGGAAGTTTGTGAGGTAATGTGTGTCAGTACAGTTAGGGAGAGAGACAGTGAGAGGAGAGGAGGACATGTAGCACGGGACAAAAGGCTGGATTTGGACCCGAGACCACTGCAGTAAGGCCTCAGCAGCCAGGGGGGGGGAGTGAGGGCCAGGCTGCAGCAGGGCCATGCTCACCAGGGAGCCTGCAGGCCTCACAGGGGCCTCTCTGTCCTGGGTGTCCTGATCTCCTATGGGAGCCTCGGCAGTTTGAGCAGCTGTTGTTGGAGATGCTGGATCCACCTGGAACCTTCAGACCTGTAAAGGGGAGGAGCCATGGTCACATGACACAGACACAGACCCATCACACCTGCAGTCCCTCTTTACAGAGATCTGCAGGAATGTGATAGGCCTTTGGAAGAATGCTCTTAGTGTCAAATAATTGAAATACACACATTTTATTTTTTATAATGCAAAGTTTGAGCAGGAAAAGAAGCTGAAGCTCGTTGAAGTCGACAACGTGTCCAGACTTACGTTTGTGTTTGTCGGGCCTCTGTGTGGATGGTGACCTGGTCCCAGAGCCTCTCTCATTGGCTCTGCTCTCCCCCAGGTGAGAGTGGGTGTAGTGGTAGCTCAGCCCTGTGCGGTTCCTGTAGCGCTTCCCACAGACTGGAGGAACACAGACGCCATATTCAGTTAATCCTGCTCTGTGTGGAACATACAGCAGCAGGAGTCTTCCCTGACTGCCCTGCTGCATGGCATCACTGGGTCATGGGTGCTGTACAACATTAGGCTTCAAGACTTCCTTCTAAAAACTGGTTCCTTCTATGTGGTGAGAACCAGAGGGACTCTCCATCAACAACAGAACTCCAGTTCTCCTTACTACAGAAGCATTAATCAGAGCTGAAGTCTGAACGTATCCGTGGGGCAACACACTTATGAAGTGGTCTAAAGAATGGTCGAGATTAAGTCATTTAATGAGGAACTGGAGACCGTGGAGTTGTGAACTGATCTAATGGAGGAGGATTATCTGTCTCACTAGGGAGGAAGGGATGGAAAAACCAAGCAGCTGGTTGGTTGAACACAGCAGGAGGATAAACGCAGGGGACACCTGTCCAGGAGAGATGACTCCAAAACACCAAGTCACAACTCAAATGTGAGATTAGATAGCAGCAGACCTACACCTCTGTGAAACCTTCACCAGATCCCACAAAGCAGGGGAAAATCTCAAAACCACTTCAGTCCAGCTAAATTAGCAGCAGAGAAGGCAACAAGGTGATATACCTGAGGCCGATGACTTAGAGTTACACTTTAGTTTGTATCTGTCTGAAACAGAGAAAACACAAAGTAGAACTGAGGGAAATGAGATGAGTATGAAACACTCAGAACGACAACAAGAAGAGGAAAAATTCAGTAATCGCTGCTGGAAGGTTCCACATGCAAGCTGACCATGCTGAACGTTTGAGACTTGAGATCACAGTTGATCTGACCTCCTGCTCTCCAGAAACCCTGTGGTCATATGCTGACCTCTCACCTCTGACCTCTGACTAACTCCCAGAGAGATGCAACATTATTCACAACAGGAAGTGCTCTTTAGTTTTGACTCCCTGTCCCTGGTGAGTGTGATGGAGGCAGCAAAGATGGCAGCTTACTGTCACAGACGTATGGCTTGTCCTGATCATCTCTGTCTGTCCTCCGCCTGCCTGTCCCTCGACCCTGGTGGAAGAAAACACATCGACATGGTGACCAGCCTGACCTTCCCTAACAACGCATTACCATGGCGACCAGACTGGCGTGCACGGTTACACCCATGACAGGGCTTAAAACATCCATCACACTAAAGAAAACTGCACTACCGGAGAATTTCAAATAATCTAATTAATCTTGTTTAGCTGGATGAGTTCATGAGAGGTGGAGGGGAAGGTGAGAAGGTATTTACATTTTGAAACAACCAGACCTCGAATTTTACTTGCAAAGATATCTGCCAGTTATAGATAAGCAAATTACAACCTGAGCATTCAACTGGCTGTACAGAGGCTGGATCACTTCAGCTGGAGATGATACCTGTGTTCCTGTTCTCCACACTGTTCCTGTTCTCCACACTGTTCCTGTTCCCAACACTGTTCCTGTTCTCCACACTGTTCCTGTTCTCCACACTGTTCCTGTTCCCAACACTCTTCCTGTTCTCCACACTGTTCCTGTTCTCCACACTGTTCCTGTTCTCCACACTGTTCCTGTTCTCCACACTGTTCCTGTTCTCCACACTGTTCCTGTTCTCCACACTGTTCCTGTTCTCCACACTGTTCCTGTTCTCAACACTGTTCCTAACGTCTTCAGGCAACGTCTCACCTAGAGACACTTCAGAGATTTAAAGAGGAAAAAATCAGCTCCTCTCAGCACAGATGCTCTGACAAGCAGTTCAACACTAAGCTGGTGAGAGTCTGTGAATGATTGAGGACACCAGCACAGGCAGCACAGTATCACAGGCAGCACAGTATCACAGGCAGCACAGGCAGCACAGTATCACAGGCAGCACAGGCAGCACAGGCAGCACAGTATCACAGGCAGCACAGTATCACAGGCAGCACAGGCAGCACAGGCAGCACAGTATCACAGGCAGCACAGGCAGCACAGGCAGCACAAGCAGCACAGGCAGCACAGTATCACAGGCAGCACAGTATCACAGGCAGCACAGTATCACAGGCAGCACAGTATAACAGGCAGCACAGTATCACAGGCAGCACAGGCAGCACAGTATCACAGGCAGCACAGTATCACAGGCAGCACAGGCAGCACAAGCAGCACAGGCAGCACAGTATCACAGGCAGCACAGTATCACAGGCAGCACAGGCAGCACAAGCAGCACAGGCAGCACAGTATCACAGGCAGCACATGCAGCACAGTATCACAGGCAGCACAGGCAGCACAAGCAGCACAGGCAGCACAGTATCACAGGCAGCACAGTATCACAGGCAGCACAGGCAGCACAAGCAGCACAGGCAGCACAGTATTCACAGGCAGCACAAGCAGCACAGTATCACAGGCAGCACAGGCAGCACAGTATCACAGGCAGCACAGTATCACAGGCAGCCTGCCGCACTAACATTTAGCAGTTCTCTCTTGTCCACAGCTCATCCTCAACACTTACCCTGCCTTTCCCTCTGTGTCTCCTTTTGGGAGTGTCCCACTTCGTAATCGTCATCGTCGTGGAACGCGTCTTCTGCGGCGTCCGCCTCCAGAACCCGCTGTGACGAAGGAACGGTTGTAAAAGAGTCAGGTGTGCTGGAGCACAAGCGTTAGGAAGCGTTAGGAAGCTGGTGGAGAGTCTCCATCTCGTCTCACCTGGATCTCCAGAAGACTTGCTTCCTCCTTGGAGTTGTTCCTCTTGTCCAGACCTTCTCCTCGTAGTAAAGCCTCCAGGGTGGTGCTCTGGTTGGGAAGGGAGTCCTTCGACATCACACCACCATCTGGAACAAGACAAGTAACCCAGGTCGTCATGACTCCCGCATGATGACTTCTGACTTCTTATATCGCCCACATCAGAGACGAGGGTGGAACATCTAAAGCAGCTGGACATCAGTCAAGTCAGACTAGGAAGAAGCTACTGGACCCGTTTGCTCAATATGTTTTTTGTAACTTTATGGTATAAAATCTAATAAATAGAAGGTCGCTCATCTAACATTGCAATTTTGTTTCTTTTTTTTCTCTTTTTTTTCCTACTATTTGGAATACAGCTCTCCCATCCTAATGTAAAAACCGTTAAGTAATATTACAGTAATGCAATATTAAAGAGACTCATTAATAATTTCTGGAAAGCTTATAGCACTTAAGAGAATGCTAATGCTAGCAAGGCCTGGCCCCGGCCCTGGGTTCACACTGTCTAACGCTAACCTGCAGGTGACTGAACTGCAAGAGCGCAGCCCTACTGGAAACTGGTCCTGGGAATCTGGAGGTGAAGGTTAATCTGTCCATCGAGTGAACCCATCTTCCAGTGTAAACACTTAATTGACTCCCTTTGGTGTTGAGATAATGCTAAAACAAACAGCAGCAGCAGTGGATCAACTGGTGGGAGACTAAACAGCTGAGGCAGTTCCTGTTTACTGCAGAGTGTTTCTCCACTGGAAGGCGGAAAGGTTCACAGTCTCAGCCGTGCTGTTTTGAATTCTTCAAAAGGCATCTTGTCATGGTTATTATCATACCTTCAGTCTCTCTCCTCACTCAGCCTGCCTTACTGGACAGGCTCGCACGCTCACTCTCTCTCTTTTGATCTCCCTTTCTCTTTTTTTCCCCCCCGCTCTCTCTCTCGCTCGCTCTCCCCCCTCTCTCCCCTTCTCTCTCCCCTTCTCTCTCCCCTTCTCTCTCCCCTTCTCTCTCTCTCCCTCTTTCTCACTCTCTCCTTCTTTCTCTGTCTCCCTCTCTCTCCCTCCCTCCCTCTGTGTGCACTAAGCATACCGTTGGTGAAGCTAGACTGCATGGGTGCTGGTGGGGAGGCAGCCAGGGGGGAGGCAGCCAGGGGGGAGGCAGCCAGGGGGGAGGCAGCCAGGGGGGAGGCAGCCAGGGGGGAGGCAGCCAGGGGGGAGGCAGCCAGGGGGGAGGCAGCCAGGGGGGAGGCAGCCAGGTGTGTTATATGTGGAGGACGCTCTCTCATGCAAGACCTCACCATTGTGTCTGCACACATTGACTTTCAACTCTGTGACTAGACAGACTGCCTCCTGGGAGCTGGAGGCTAAAATAGCAGCCACAGCAGCCTGCAGCGCCGATCCATCCAGCATGCAGCCTCAGTCTGCATCTCTACAGCTCCAGCATCGACCATCTAGCACCTCCAGCCTCCATCTAGCACCTCCAGCCTCCATCTAGCACCTCCAGCCTCCATCTAGCACCTCCAGCCTCCATCTAGCACCTCCAGCCTCCATCTAGCACCCTCCAGCCTCCATCTAGCACCTCCAGCCTCCATCTAGCACCTCCAGCCTCCATCTAGCACCTCCAGCCTCCATCTAGCACCTCCAGCCTCCATCTACCACCTCCAGCCTCCATCTAGCACCTCCAGCCTCCATCTAGCACCTCCAGCCTCCATCTAGCACCTCCAGCCTCCACCTACCACCTCCATCTACCGCCTCCACCTCCCACCTCCAGCCTCCACCTCCCACCTCCAGCCTCCACCTACCACCTCCAGCCTCCACCTACCACCTCCAGCCTCCACCTACCACATCCAGCCTCCACCTAACACCTCCAGCCTACCACCTCTAGCCTCCATCTACCACCTCCAGCCTCCACCTAGCACCTCTAGCCTCCATCTACCACCTCCAGCCTCTACCTAGCACCTCCAGCCTCCATCTACCACCTCCAGCCTCCACCTAGCACCTCTAGCCTCCATCTACCACCTCCAGCCCTCCACCTAGCACCTCTAGCCTCCATCTCCCACCTCCAGCCTCCACCTAGCACCTCTAGCCTCCATCTACCACCTCCAGCCTCCATCTACCACCTCCAGCCTCCATCTAGCACCTCCAGCCTCCATCTAGCACCTCCAGCCTCCATCTAGCACCTCCAGCCTCCACATACCACCTCCATCTACCGCCTCCACCTCCCACCTCCAGCCTCCACCTACCACCTCCAGCCTCCACCTACCACCTCCAGCTCCACCTACCACCTCCAGCCTCCACCTACCACATCCAGCCTCCCACCTAACACCTCCAGCCTACCACCTCTAGCCTCCATCTACCACCTCCAGCCTCAACTAGCACCTCTAGCCTCCATCTACCACCTCCAGCCTCCATCTACCACCTCCAGCCTCTACCTAGCACCTCCAGCCTCCATCTACCACCTCCAGCCTCCACCTAGCACCTCTAGCCTCCATCTACCACCTCCAGCCTCCACCTAGCACCTCTAGCCTCCATCTACCACCTCCAGCCTCCACCTACCACCTCCAGCCTCCACCTACCACCTCCAGCCTCCACCTACCACCTCCAGCCTCCACCTACCACCTCCAGCCAATCAGCCAGCAGAGCTGTGCTGCAGACCTGCCTCAGCTACTCTGCCCAGAGACAGAGGAAGCTGCTGGTACTAACTGGTCCTCCACTGGTCCTCCAGCCTCCGCTGGTCTCTCACACGGAGGCTGGGTGATGAGGGTGGTTGGTGGACAGGCGTCTGAGTACCAGGCAGGGTGAACTGAGAGCTCGCTGAGAATAATAGAACACTGGAGGACGTGGGAGAGATGTGAGAAACACTGGAGGTCTTTATCCTTTTCTCTAGTTCTCATTCT
>CM059324.1:14772808-14828117 GCA_030340685.1 Protosalanx chinensis | reverse complement strand
GACCAGAGACAGACCTGGGACAGACCAGAGACAGACCAGAGACAGACCTGAGTCAGACCTGAGACAGACCAGAGACAGACCTGGGACAGACCAGAGACAGACCAGAGACAGACCTGAGACAGACCAGAGACAGACCAGAGACAGACCAGAGACAGACCAGAGACAGACCAGAGACAGACCTGGGACAGACCAGAGACAGACCAGAGACAGACCTGAGACAGACCTGAGACAGACCAGAGACAGACCAGAGACAGACCAGGGACAGACCAGAGACAGACCAGAGACAGACCAGAGACAGACCTGGGACAGACCAGAGACAGACCAGAGACAGACCTGAGACAGACCAGAGACAGACCAGAGACAGACCAGAGACAGACCAGGGACAGACCAGAGACAGACCAGAGACAGACCAGAGACAGACCAGAGACAGACCTGAGACAGACCAGAGACAGACCTGGGACAGACCAGAGACAGACCAGAGACAGACCAGGGACAGACCAGAGACAGACCAGAGACAGACCAGAGACAGACCAGATACAGACCTGAGACAGACCAGGGACAGACCAGGGACAGACCAGGGACAGACCTGAGACAGACCTGAGACAGACCAGGGACAGACCAGAGACAGACCAGAGACAGACCTGGGACAGACCAGAGACAGACCTGAGACAGACCAGGGACAGACCTGAGACAGACCAGAGACAGACCTGAGACAGACCTGAGACAGACCAGGGACAGACCAGAGACAGACCAGAGACAGACCAGAGACAGACCAGATATAGACCTGAGACAGACCAGAGACAGACCAGGGACAGACCAGAGACAGACCTGAGACAGACCTGAGACAGACCAGGGACAGACCAGAGACAGACCAGAGACAGACCAGAGGACAGACCAGGGACAGACCTGAGACAGACCTGAGTCAGACCTGAGACAGACCTGGGACAGGCCAGAGACAGACCAGAGACAGACCAGAGACAGACCAGGGACAGACCTGAGACAGACCTGAGACAGACCAGAGACAGACCAGAGACAGACCTGAGACAGACCAGAGACTGACCTGGGACAGACCAGAGACTGACCAGAGACAGACCAGAGACAGACCAGAGACAGACCAGAGACAGACCAGAGACAGACCAGAGACAGATCTGGTCTCCCCTCTCCTCCCCTCCACTCCCCCAGAGGAGGAGAACCAGAGAGCCTGTCACTGCCCTCTCCTCCCCTCTCCTCCCCTCCACTCCCCCAGAGGAGGAGAACCAGAGAGCCTGTCACTGCCCTCTCCTCCCCTCTCCTCCCCTCCACTCCCCCAGAGGAGGAGAACCAGAGAGCCTGTCACTGCCCTCTCCTCCCCTCTCCTCCCCTCCACTCCCCCAGAGGAGGAGGCAGAGAGACGGCTGAACTCCCCTGGGCCCCTGGGTACTCAGAAACAGCTCATGCAGTGAGGAACTCTGGGACATTAAGTCCTCCTGAGTGGAGCTGACGATTCTAGAACTCTGCTTGATGATTCTAACTCTAAATCTAATTTGAATGTATCAAATTACAGTTTAATACATTTTCTACACAATTGTGTACTTAGAATACAGACTTTTTGTAGCATTTTCACACCCTCATCCCTTCAACTTCAATATACAGAAGTATATAATATACATCTACATTACATGATTACATGACATGACTACATTACATATAGATCTTCCAGTACAGCCTTTCTGCTTGTGTTTTGCAGCATAAGGAAGCTCTGCTGGTTTGTAAAGGACACACAGTTCTGCAGGAACTCTCAGCAGTGAGAGTCAGGAACTAAATATAGGATCAGTCACCTAAACTAGACATTGGAAAACAAAGTAACAGTTATAGAAATCCAGCAATTTGTCAAATTACTTACGCTTTTAGTGGATTCTGAATGACAGCCGCCATTTTGCCACAATGTAACGCAATATGAGCGTCTTGCAGTTCTGAGGGAAACCTAGGAAAAAGCAGCCAATCAGAGCTCGTGTTGAAACCGCTAGCCAATAGATGAGCAGTACATGTGATTGAGGGCGTGGTTTACAGAGTGAACTGTCAAAATCATTTTAATTTTAAAGGGTTCTCCCTGTATTTATATTATACTAAACTAAATACTCATACTTTTAAAGAGACATAGTCAGTTATTTCCTCTGGACTTCAGCCATTATTTTGGTATACTGTCATCATAGGTTTGTACAGAGCTGGAAAAGGTAATGTAAGGTAATGTAAGGTAATGCCACCAGCAGGTATTCATATTACATTATTATCTTGACCACTTTTTCATCTGTGACCACTAAAGTGAGTCAAATTAGACCAAGGCAGGTCAGTTACACACTTTACAGACAAAAAACATTATTTTATTGCGACACAATTAAACGTATGGAGACATAAAGAGGGTCGGTTTATTTCAACAGTGTAAATTACACCACATAAGACTGCTCTCATTCACATATTGGTCATAATCAGGAACTATTTGACGTCTCTATTAAAAGTAAGGATCGTTCACAAACATGCTTGGGCTAAAAATAAGTGAAGGACATTACCTGGTTTCTTTTTTTTTTTTTCCTGTGCAAATATCACAGACAATAACTAGTGCTATCAATGATATTTTAAACATCTGGTAAAACATCTTGACTCAAGGCAAATTTATCACTAGCTTTCCTTACATCTCAACCAAACATCACAGATATACCAAGAAAAATAAGCAATCAAATTTTTTCCATATATATATTTTTTTGGGGGACAATCAAAATAAAATAGTTTAACTTCACATGATTTTTTTTTTTTTTTGTACTTTGAAGGCATTTCCATGTGCTTGGTTTGTACCCAGACTTACTGTCCCCTAATGCAAAAAGTATTTGCCCAAACATATCAAAGATGGTAAAGATGTTTGTTAAAGCTTATTTCAGTGATAAATAAAGCTGAGTTTCATCAAACTCTTAGGGTGTAAATTAATTCAGCGATGATTGAAAGACAGATGTAGACCTTGTGTATTCAAGACACTGGATTCCAGTAAAAATAATAACAAAAATAATTATTATAAGTAAAAGCACCATGCCTCAAGCAAAACCATCATGAACTATGTCTACACATAGTAACAACAATACCATGAGTAACACATAATAACATAAGAATATTACCTAAATAGTCTTTGACACTGTAGCTTTCAGTGGAAGAAAACAATGTACACAAATGTCACAGAAGGTTGAAAACAAAACATAAAAATGCAAAACTCACCCATTGACTAGAATCTGCCTGTGGGTTTCGTCTGATATGTAATTATGTTGCCAAGAAATCTGATGTTTTTCCAAGCAGGATCCTTTCCAGTCAACTCTGAATATACTGTAACAGAAGCTTCAGAATGCCACTCAGGACTAAAGAGGGGCTGTCTTGACATCTAAAAGGCAATTCAATACTCCAACTGTCATGCAGTTTTTTATCTAAACCTAGATTTCCATTGCATTCTTGAGTCACCAGACTGCTCACAGTGTCTGATACACTGCACTGCTTTACATGGCTACGACTAACTTAGTGCAAAAAAAGGTTGCAGTAAAACAGTCAAACATGCCCAAGTATTCTGCAGCAGATCCAACTTCCATCACTCAGTATAACAGCTAGACTCAGTGACAACACACTTAATGACAGAATGAATTAAACCTCATTCTAAAACCCCAACAAGGTTAACAACAAACCAATATATTTGTGAACACATTACAAATGCTTTTTAATTTTTTCTTCCTGTGATAGAAAAATATATCTAAACCAAAATAATCAAAACAGCAGTGGTTTTTAGTGTCGGCACAGAATAAAATATTCACTTTTGTCTCCTAAGACCTCCTTCAAGAGGGACATTGCTAACATCTTCCCGAAGATGGAGCTAGTATCAGAGCTAGTATCAGAGGTGTGGTAAGGCGGTGAGACTGCCTGGGTCACATGACTAGGGGCGGGGCCTCCTGTTTTCCCGCCGCAGGCTGACTGAAGCTAGAGATGTCCAGTCTTCTGGCTGCAGACTGAACACACCCGCACCAGGTGGTCCCACCCCCGGGAGGGGACAGGGCGGCGGTCTGGGGAGCAGTCGTCACACACGCCCTGCCCACAGGCTCGGCAGTGGTGCTTGGACAGCTTGGCAGTGAAGAGGCGTTGGCAGTAATGGCAGGACTGGATGTCTTGGTCAGGAACCCAGTAGGCTGGACGTGCAGCATCTTTCACCAGGCCTGAGGACAGAGGAAACACTGCGGATGACTGTGGACATCCTGACCTACCACATAACAGAGATATCTGGGAGTTAAAACAGATCTTGTTACTACCGTTCTAAATAGTTTTGTTTATCCTCACTGGCCACCAGAGGGCAGACTTTCCCAGTCGGACTTTCACCAGCTGTCACACTCTTACACAATGGCTCTGCAGTGCTGTTTATGTACTCACCCAGAGGGATGTCTATAGCAGTGACCACTGCTCCCAGAGTATGAGTGACAGCTTCTCCAACCTTCCTGGCCAGGGTCCCACCTTCCTCCTCATCCACCTCCTCCTCCAGGAGCTCTGGAACACAGTCAGATCAGGTCGCTAAGTTACCTCTGCCTCACACGTGTCTCCAAGGTAACAGAGACACAGGTGACCTTGAGAGCCGGTAGCCGGTGTCGTACCTGTGTGTGTCTGCCTCTGCTCAAAGCAGGCATCGCAGACCCTCACAGGAGCCGAACCCCAGCCCCGCTCAGCCACGGGCATGGCTTTGGAGGAGCAGCCGTCACAGAAGCCCTCTCCACAGGCACGGCAGTGGTGCTTAGTGTCGTTATGCTGGAACAGCTGGTGGCATTTATGGCATGTCTGGAGCACGGGACACACACACACACACATACACACACACGCACACAACAACAACAGAGGCTTGTTATTGAGCGAAGGCCTGAGAGGAGGAGGAGGCTTCAGCGAGTCTTATCTTGAGAGGTGCCAACACAGGTTGTGTAAGAGCGTTCAGCTGAGGACCACGTAAGGGCAGTGAGGGTGAGCAGCAATGTGTTGACTGCTGTTGGAGCATGTTAGGACAGAGCGAGGGGGGCCGGGGGGGCAGGGGGGGGGGGGCAGGGGGGGGGGGGGGTGTTACTCACTAATATGAGGGAGTTGGGTTTCCAGTAGGCAGGAGCGATCTGATCTGTGAGCCAGGAGGTGACGGCCCTGGCAGGCTTGACGCTGAGCTCAGACACAGACTGGGAGATGTAGCTGACTCCATCTAACAGGCGCTGGGCTGCGTTACTGTTGTCCTTTAAAAAGCCATCAGACTGTGGAGGGGAGAGATCATGGTGAGGTCAGGTCAGCATGACTTCACTGGATCAAAAGGCTGGCTGGGTAGTGGAGGTAGTGCGGGTGGTGAGACGTACCCCAGGCCAGATGTGCTGGATCTCGGTACGGACCACAGTGTCCACAGGGTCCTGGTTTCCGAACCAGTACTGTCGGCTCCGGTAGATCACACCACAGTTAGGACATTCAATCACATACCTGCAGACACCGACACGCAACACAAGACAGATCACGTTACACAGCTGTTTTTCGCCACAATACATTTCAAAACATGATGCGAGTCCAGCGTTGCATAACAACATGTGCTCAAGTCGGAGGACAACTGCGTTAAAATTAGAGGCTTGTGGTAACTCTAAGCCTGACCCCTGCCCTACTACAACACACCCTGGGGTCACTGTGACTTCTTACCCAGACCAGGCGTATCGGGCCAGGCCCAGCCAGGGAGAGTCTGATGAAGCAGAGGTCTTGGGCACCACAAGCACCTCCTTGCCTCCTTCGTAGCAGGCCTAGACAGACAGGGGTCAGAAGTCATCGAGCCGTCACTCAACAGGTAGAGAAAGGTGTTGGAGCACTGGGATGTGAGCAGGTAACAGGAGACACAGATCTGGGAGTCTGCTGAGGGTCAGGGGGCCAGAGGGGAGGCTGCTGAGGGTCAGGGGGCCAGAGGGGAGGCTGCTGAGGGAAGGGGCCAGGGGGCCAGAGGGGAGGAGGGCTCACCTTGCAGGTGTAGATGCGATTGTCGTAGTGGACAGAGTAGCGACAGCGCTGTTTGGCCTCATGAGAAACCCCCTCCCACAGGTGGTTCATACTGTTCCTGCAGCCTGCCCTGAAACACACCCAGCAACTGGCTTACTCTGCTGATCAGGAGCTCATCTACAGGACAGAGAGAGAGAGAGAGAGAGAGAGAGAGACAGAGAGAGAGAGAGAGACAGAGAGAGAGAGACAGAGAGAGACAGAGAGAGAGAGAGAGACAGAGAGAGAGAGAGGCAGAGAGAGAGAGAGAGGCAGAGACAGAGAGAGAGAGAGAGACAGAGAGAGAGACAGAGAAAGAGAGAGAGGCAGAGACAGAGAGAGAGAGGCAGAGAGAGAGAGAGAGACAGAGAGAGAGAGAGAGAGGCAGAGAGAGGCAGAGAGAGAGAGAGAGAGAGGCAGAGAGAGAGAGAGAGTACTGACCCACAACTGAGGCAGATGCTGGAGCAGGTGAAGTACTCATCAGGAAAGAAGCAGCTGTGAGCTACGAGCTCATCAGCGATCTCCCCGTTAAAGCGTTCGCTGAGCGCCTGCGGAGAAAACACAGACCCATCCTCCTCAGGTGAGAAACCCTCAACACAGCAACGTTCACAGGTGAGGAGGCTGCTGGGGGAGGAGCCACGCTGCCCTGCCCTCGCTGCTCACCTGCAGGGCTTTGAAGATGATGAGGGGCGTGCGAGGGGAGCGGGTGGCGTTGTTGTCCAGCAGCTGTTCCAGGTTGTCCCGCAGGCCGCCAAAGTCCGTGGGTGGAGTGGAGGTGTGCGTGCCCCGGTACTGGATGGAGCTGAAGGCCTCTGGGAACCTGCCCAGTTTCCTGAAGCGCTCAACCAGCAGCCGGTCCACAGAATCGGACGACTTGTCTGGATCAACACAAGCACATGCAGGAAGGGATGACCGGCCTGGACAGGAAGTGACACGTGTATCCACCACCCGCCTTCCTTCACCTCACATGATAATAACTTAACAGACGCAGGAAGGAGGGAAGGAGTCTTCCAATTCTACATTCCAGACCTTTTTTTACACCTGTAATTATACCTGTAATAAATACTTCATCATTCTGTTGCTTGTGGATTCCCTCCTTCAAAGACCACATCAAATTACTGAGTTAAACGACTTCATTGATTTAGGCCCAATGGTTCACTGCCAAAAGTTCTATTGATTTGGCTTTTGCTGTTTGTTGAGACAAACAGTGTGACAAGTGCTGTTTGCTGCTTGTTGGACATTGTTCAGGCAGAGTGGCCTGACCTCAACACTGACCTGAGCCCAGCAACTTGGTGTGGACCGTCTCATGGAAGATGACCACAGCAGGCCCCAGGGTGGACAGAGGGACGTCCAGCCCGCAGCGAGCCGTGGTGGCCTTCAGCTCCTTGGTGAAGTGCTTCAGGTAAGCGTCCGAAGCGTCGCCAAGGAACTTGAAGAGGTCGTCGTGGAGACGGTCGGCGTGGGTACGGTAGATGATGAGGTCAGAGATAGCGAGTACCTTGAGCAGGAGGCGTGTCCTCTGACCCTGGTTGGTGCTGTTCCCCAGCAGACCCTCCGTGTCGATCACCACCACCTTGTGGAGGGGGTCCAGGGCGGCCCAGACACCCACCGTGCAGGACTCCTGAGTGGGGGAGGTCTTGAACACCTCCCTGCCCATGAAGAACGTGTGGTTCAGCGTGTGGGACTTGCCTTCACCCGTGTTGCCGAAGATGGCCACCACCTTCAGCAGTTTGTCTGGAGCACAGTTCAACGTCTTCAAAAAAGCATCTTCATCTTTTATCTGTAACGAACGGAACGTTTTAGAAAAAAAGGTACACGGTACCTAAGATCACTAATCCTTTGCTCCCTTGCAATGCTGAACCCAAGAGCACAACAAGCCCCCCATCACTTCACTCACCTGCATCTCCTCGTTTTCATCCACCAGTAGGAAACTGGTCACTTTCTCCAGAAGTTTGGATCTCTGGGTCTCGGTCTCGTCTATGAATGGGCTGGCGGGCTTTTCTTCCTGGGCAGGGAGGGGTGGAGGGTAGGCGGTGACGTGGTGCTTCTTCTTGTTTCCACCGCTGTGCGTGCGTTTCTGGCAGTCTTGGCACAGGTTGAGTTTGCAGTTCAGACAGCGAACCGTCGCTCTGTTCCGTCCGCCCTCCGCGGAGCCTCCACTGCCCCCTTTGCAGCTGTCGCAGCCGGGGACATGACCCGGACCGATCGGGACCCGCTCATGGTTCTTCAGGCGCTCTTGGCTGTGAAGCTCGTGCTCACACCGAACACACTGCAGGCTTTTACACTCGGCACATTCAAACGCTGCCTCCTCCGAGCCTCCGCAGGAGTAGCTCTCCTGGCAGATCAGGCTGGTGTTGACACCCTTATCGGAAGAGCCATGACCACTCATGGTTTCTCAAACGTGACGGATTAAACACTGTGGTATGTTTAAAGGAGTGGTGCTGACTCTAATGTAAACTATATCCGATAGGGGGGAAAAAGCGTTAAACTTTGTGACCTTAGTGTTAGATGTTATGTGCACAACAGACTACATGCATCTGTAAGCTACAGGCTACACCAAATACTTGATCTAACAAGATTTGGAATATTAAAACAGCTGCATGGTGTTCTATTGAGGTTTTATTTGTGAGATTTCTTTAACAATATCTTGTTTATGAATTAAATGCATTAAACGTGCAAATGTACAATGAGGCAATAATATGGTTAGAATGTTTGATTAAATGGCCTTTTCAAGTAAAAAAAAATTCCGTGAAAATGTATAATGTCGACTTGCACCATAAAAAACTGTCTAAAACTGAACAAAACGTAGCTGCCTGAGTATCGATAACACAACTGTGGTTAGTTTATTAAGGCAGATGCAGCTTGTCATCCAAGTGCAGTGACTTGTTTCCCTGAAATATATAATGATGTGCAAATGAGGTCAGATCCAGTGCATGTATCTCTACACTGAGCTGTCACTGCAGTTAAGTCAGATCCAGTGCATGTATCTCTACACTGAGCTGTCACTGCAGTTAAGTCAGATCCAGTGCATGTATCTCTACACTGAGCTGTCACTGCAGTTAAGTCAGATCCAGTGCATGTATCTCTACACTGAGCTGTCACTGCAGTTAAGTCAGATCCAGTGCATGTATCTCTACACTGAGCTGTCACTGCAGTTAAGTCAGATCCAGTGCATGTATCTCTACACTGAGCTGTCACTGCAGTTAAGTCAGATCCAGTGCATGTATCTCTACACTGAGCTGTCACTGCAGTTAAGTCAGATCCAGTGCATGTATCTCTACACTGAGCTGTTACTGCAGTTAGCTACTCTGACACCGGAAGCCACAGACCTGGTTTACAGAGATGTTGTTCGAAAACACTGGAGCACTTCCGCTCAGCTGCTTCTAAGTATAACACTGTTATTAACAGGACGTCGGCGAACCTATTGTGCCAAAAAAAAGTGTTGCTGGATATTTAACTTGACATTGAAAATGGTTAGATAACTATTTAACTAGCTAGTCAAGAGCGATTTATGTCCAAACTAAATGCTAGTCAGACAAAGGACAGTCTTCATTAAAACGGTAGATAGGAAAACACAATTCCCAACAAGTTCGACGGACAAAATTATATATATAGAGCCTCCAAATAAGTAACATTAGATAAGTAACATTAGATATGTATCATTAAATAACCCAGCAGAAATTATTTCTCCTTGGTCTCCCTGTATTTACTGGATCAGCTGTTAGTCCAACTTGTCAACAATAACACAGCTTAACAGGATCAGTCAGTTCATGTCCAGAAATCAGCGGGTTCCTTTTAAAAGACAAGATACGTAGAAAAATGTCACAATTCCGCTGGACAAGTCTTTAAAAAGTGTTCACTTATTGCAATAAAATCCACCTTCGCGTTGTCATTGTTAGTCCAGAAGCTCCCTGATATATCAGGTCAGATCAGCTGATCATGGAAGGGCAGAGGCCGCAGAGGATTCTGGAAGTTGTAGTTTACAAAGAAGGAAAATGGCGGTCGATTTTGGCGGCAGCGGTTATTTGTATTATTATTTTATTTTTTATCTGCTTCAGCGTTTAACAGTTAAAACTATGGTGTAAGTTAGGGGTTGAGCTATTGACAAAATGCATAATAACTTTTACTAAAATAATATGTAGTCAATGGGCTCTAAACAGAGAATCTATCAAGTTTAAGATTGGAGAATGTTTTGACATTTCCTTGTATCCAGTTGTCTGTTTACTGACACATCGATTTTTTTTGTGTCGAGCATGATCATGTTTTGGTAGTTGTAAGCTAAAACCCAATTTCAACATGTGGATAAAGCTGACTTGATCAGCAATCTATTTATCCTTCCTCCCTCCTATTCAGGCTTAAACCAATTTGCTACGTTATAAAAACTTGAAAGAAACTACTTTAATGGGAAGGTTTTTCAGATCAAGTCACTAAATCAAATGACTTTTGTCTTGTAAATTGGGACCCCAATGCACCAGCAGGAGATCATTGCCTTGGACTGAGCAGAGGATGACAAAGTGAATTGGAGGCTGTTGGGAGTCTCATCTCACTGTCTTTCCCTCCATTATTATCAAAGAGTCAGACCCCCCCCCCTCTCCCCTCCCCTCCCCCCATGAAGGCCCAGGTTTCCCCAGTGATCAATTCAAGCCATCGTCACATACTGTAGTGTAGACTATCTAAATTAGATGTAAACATTTTAATATTATCCTGTAAGTCTGTTTCAGGTATCCTAATACGTACCAACACGAGTCCAAGAGACAAAAACACATTTAGACTTAATGTCGCACATTTTTTATTATTTCTGTTGTCATTGTGTCAAATATTTACATGAGGACAAACGACCAAAAAGGCCAACACAAAATGTAAGACCTCTACAAGAGGCAAATATGACTGGTTATATACAGTTTCTACATATTGCAAATAACAAAGAGCAGAGTTAAACCATGGGATTTAACATAAATACAGGAGGAATTTGGTGGATATAACGCAGATATTTGCTTTGCATAGAAGGTTTAGCCTTGCAGTGTTTACATGATCACTGATAGTGATCTGTGACAACTTTTAAATAAGGATGTCTGAATAGATTGTGTGACTACTGAAGTCTTGCCATGATTAATTTAGCGAGAAGGTGTCAGTGGGGGGGAACAATGAGTGATAAATATTCATCAATCTCTGAGCGGTTCATCATCAGCTCTGTTATTCGAGGGAATCTTAATTAAATTAACTCCCTCATATTCGTGGCACAAAATCAACAAAGTCCCACTAATAGTTCCTGACTGTTTTTGGATATAAAGCATGAACGGATCAGATGAAACAGAACCACTTCCTCCATCCCAAACCTGTGAAGGTCTTAGCCCGGTCCATTAGTTTTAACTTCTTGGCTCTTTTACCAGCTTGGTGCTTTAGAGCCGCACACACAGCTGAGTCAAAAGCTTCTTTTAGGTTTTTCTGGGTCAGAGAGGAACATTCCACATACCCCTGCAAGCTGATCTTCCCTGCCAGAGACTCAGCCTGGGAGAGAACCACAGGTTTGACCTGCATCTGATCCAGATCGATCAGGATATTGACATTGTGTCTAAGGTCACACTGTGTTCCTACCAGAACTATTGGACTAGCAGGATTGAAGGCACGAACTTGGGGGATCCATTTAGTGGTGATGTTGTGAAATGAGACTGGGTTAATCACACTGAAGCACAGTATGAACACATCGACCTGTCTGTACCACATGGAGCGGAATTCATCAAACTCGTCCTAGAGGAAAAGATTACATGTGGTAAAGAAACCAGTTCGTGTAGTATGAGCAGCTAAAACAGTAATGTGTGTAAACTAACTGAATTATTCTTTCTTTAAGATAAAAAAAAAAAGAAAGTTATTACCTGTCCTGCTGTGTCCAACAACTGGATTCTAAACGGAATCCCATCAACGTGAACCAGACCTAAATTGAAATATAAATAAACATATAATGCACTTGTAATGCGTGCAATTCCCACCTCAATCATTTGATGGCGTTTTTGAAACACTCACCGGTAAAAACGTCAAAAGCCGTCTGTTGATATTCATTTGGATAACCGTTAGAGATGTAACTCGTGATCATGCTGGTTTTTCCCACAGCTCCATCTCCAATCAGCATACAGCTGAGCGCGTGCTCACCGTGCTCACCTTGCATGTGTTTGGCATGTCTACCGGCATCAGACATTCTGGCATTTAGAGATGAAACTCCTCGCGCATCTTTCATACAGTAGAAGCACGAGCGGACAAACTGCTGGACTGTGAGCGCGCGCATGCGGGACCCTGACCCCTGACCCGGTCAGCCTGATTCTATCACCTTCAGTTTAAAAGAACAATGACGGCCAATGAGAGACCGACTTTCGAGCGCTTCAATCACTTGCAAATCACAGTTCTCATCACGGGGGGGGGGGGGGGGGGGTTACAGCAGAACCTCCCCCCTTCATGAGACTGTTAACAGCACTGCTACAGAAACAACGTGATCAGACTGTGGGATTGTGAAGATAAAGACAGTAGCATTCTAACTGTAAAACAGGATGCTGTTATAAAGTTTGATATATATTGGGACTCAGCAATTCCCTTTCTTAAAATCTATTATACATTTTCTGCATACAATTTGCTTTTCGTTTTTTTTTTATTAATCTGGGCTGAACAGGAGTATAAAACGTAATTGCTGGGACAGCTGGAAGTATTTAGGGGCGGGAAATGTAAAATTAGATGGTGTTCCTTATCTGTCACAACCTGGAGGAAGCTGAGGAAACGTTTGGTTGGAAGGTCTCCACTTCCTGTTTGCTGTTGTTCCTCAACTCTTTCATTCTGTCCCCCTCGCTCTCTCTCGCTCTCTCTCTCTCTCTCTCTCTCTCTCTCTCTCTCTCTCTCTCTCTCTCTCCCTCTCTCTCTCCCTCTCTCTCTCTCTCTCTCTCTCTGTCTCTGTCTCTGTCTCTCTCTGTCTCTCTGTCTCTCTCTCTCTCTCTCTCTCTCTCTCTCTCTCTGTCTCTGTCTCTCTCTGTCTCTCTCTGTCCCTCTCTCTCTCTCTCTCTCCCTCTCTCTCTCTCTCTCTCTCTCTCTCTCTCCCTCTCTCTCTCTCTCTCTCTCCCACCTGCACTGGGAGTGATAGTGAATCTATTCCCTCCATCGGAAGCCAACATCTGGATGGCCTCTTCTCTCCATCTCCTGGCTGTACGTTGCCATGGTGACATCAGTGACTCACTACTATTGTTCCCGAGTCCAAGGTCGATTCCACACACAGGAAGCTTCAGCTGTTCATGTCTGAGGATTCCTTTTCCTCACTTGTCTGGTTGCAATGTCCAAACGGAACACCAGAGGGCAGCATCACTCTACTTGTTTTGGTTTGGACTCTGGCCTACAAAGCCTGTGTAGAGGTCAGTTGTTTCACTCAGCCCAAATACTTCTCCCAGCCACCGTGAACCAATTCTTCTCAATCCGTACTCATGTACACATAATAACTGACACAAGTTCACATGTTGAAACAATAGGAAATCTGTGGCGTTTTTATACGATTACACAATGTAAGCCTGATCATCAGGGCTAGAGGAGAAGTGGTGTGACAGTGATAAAGAGATAAACGTCATTTGCATATGTGGGGTGGATTTCTGTCATAATGCTGGGGGATATGCTGCAGACTGACAATGCTTTGCATACTGATTTGCCCTCATTGCCAAATCCATGTACTGACAGGGATTAGCAGAGGATGCTGTTATCCATGAGATCTAATGAGACAGCCCCCCCACCAGCACACACACACACATAATGGTACACAAGCCAAACACAAGGGATTTGGGCACCTGCATGCCTTCTCCCTGCTCCCCTCCAGACACCTGGGTCAGGACACAGGCCTCTCTCCTGGCTCATTCTGATTGGTTCACATCACACAGGCCTCTCACCTGGCTCCTTCTGATTGGTTCACATCACACAGGCCTCTCACCTGGCTCCTTTTGATTGGTTCACATCACACAGGCCTCTCTCCTGGCTCCTTCTGATTGGTTCACATCACACAGGCCTCTCTCCTGGCTCCTTCTGATTGGTTCACATCACACAGGCCTCTCTCCTGGCTCCTTCTGATTGGTTCACATCACACAGGCCTCTCTCCTGGCTCCTTCTGATTGGTTCACATCACACAGGCCTCTCTCCTGGCTCCTTCTGATTGGTTCACATCACACAAGCCTCTCACCTGGCTCCTTTGGATTCCTTCTGATTCCTCCTTCAGGGGTCCAGGAGGAGGGAGGCTTCTCCTACCCTCTCAGAGAGGTCCGTAGGGGGCCTGGCCTGGATAAGAAGGGCCTGTGATCCACAACTGTCCCAAACTACTCATCTATCAGCCTGCTGAAGAGTCACAGTACATTAAAAAGCGATCCTCTTTAGAATGACCTCATGGTTTGGGTGGTGAGAGGATGGACAGCCTGTAGATTCCCTCCTGTGGGGTTTCGCTCCAATTCCACTTATGACAAACAAGATGAAGTTCCTCGGCCAGATCATGATCAGAATCATGTGTTCTGGATTAGGGATTAAGGCTGGAATTAAACCCTCCAAGACTACTAGCTGTCCAGTATGAGGGCAGGGCAGCTCTGAAGCACAGTACTCATAGTTATGTTCCAGTGCTGTTTCTGGGTGAATACAAACCATCTGTCTCAATGTGTACAGGCCACAGCACTGTCTGGCTCCTCTCATCCCTTGGCTGGTGGTGTAACTGTGGTCTACTGTCTGGAGGCTCCTGTGGTCCCCCTTGGCCCCCTGGGGTCTGCGGCCCCCAGCTCCAGCAGGGCGTGTCAGCTGACCCTGCTGCAGCGCTCGAGGTAGCAGGGAGGCTGAACTCCCGTTCTTCCTGTCAACACCTTCTATCTGTCCTGGGTTCTTCTTTGATCTCCCCTGCTTGATGATGATTGTCTGATCTTGTTTCCTCAGTGGAAAGTCTTGGTCCACCTATTTTGGGGGGTTTCCATGGTTTCGTGTTAGACTACACGATGAGGTAGTCAAAGTTATTTTTAGTTTTGCTTCTTTAATCTCTTATATGACAGTTTCCTCTAGTACTCACAAACATGTTTACTTTCTCCATGGTATTCAACAAGCTCGATAACAACATCAGTGAGAATCTCACACTGTTCCCTTTAAAAGGTCTCAATTTGCTCTGTATTTGAAAGCAATCGGCTCTAGATCAATCCAAGCCTCCGGCCTTTTAAGATTTAAATCAATGTAAACAACTCAAAAATGTAACTTCAATAAACCATTTACTAACAAATGTGTTTTATAAGCACTCAGGACAAATTAGCACCATGTGGAATTGATTCCTGCCCAAAAGGGATTTTATTAATCACATCAGGAAATAACGTTCCTGATAAAATATCTTGAAGTGAGTTTAGGAAGAAGAAATAGTTTTCCTGTTTATTTTCATTTGGGCACCACTGGAGGATTATGGGTAATTGGAGGGGCATTTTTCTTTGAGACTGAAAAAAGCATCCGATATATAGGAGATGTCTTGAATGGATGCTGAGTTTGTATTTTACTTCAACAACTGATACACATTTCTAGAACATTCACTTTGTCACCATGACAGAACGGTTCTGCCATTGAGAGGAGGACTGAAGATGAAAAAAAAAGATGGAAATCTTATCACCAGAACATCAAAAGACCTTCCATTAAAGACCAGATGATTCCAGTTATTACAAGATTCTATACAAAATTAGAGTAATTACGCTCCAACACAAGTGTTGTTTACTTAGTTCGACATGCAGGTCCTTTTGGGACACTTTTAAAGGGAAACTTTATCCAAACAACCTTTTAACCTGTGAATCAAAGATAGTTCTGGATCAAAGCTGTTAGCTTTGAAGCCTCTTATCGCCAACAGACAGACTGTTGGTGGAAAGGCTCACCTCTTCAGCAGCTGTCAAACGAAGCTCGTCCACAGCTCACAACGCCACACAGACTCTGAAGCTGACTCAAGCTTCGCAGACCTGTTTGCACGTGTTGTCACCATGAAGAGGTGGCCAGCTTGCACGTGCTGTGACCTCTCTCTGTTTCAAGGTCATCAGATCAAACCGGACGACTCGGCTGGAGGGCTTGAAGGTCAGGGGTCACTTTGGGTCATGAGAGAGAGAACTGAGCTGTAAATAACATTCATGATTGTTACAGTTATTTTATATATTGTGAAACAATGTGATGAATCACCTTGGTGACCCGGTTACAGAAGTCGTGTCTTTCTCAGAAGCTCGTCTGTGCAGTGAACACAACAATCTAGGAAGACCACAATGTAAACAGGAAGAATCCTACATGTTCTCCAATCTAAAACTATCAAATAGAATTATACGTTTCTATATCATACTATTTCACAAATGTACAACAGTATTCTCAACTGTATACAGGGTTAAGATCAGTTTAGTTCAATGAGTTGTTGATGACCAAGTTGAATACAGATAGGATAGACATGCAGTCATAAAGAAAAGCTTGTGTGTTTGATAAAGTCATTAGGACTCTAACACACATCAACACGGATCCTTTCTCACAATGGGCCAGCAGCTCCTTCATTGTGTGCTGTAAAGGAGACTCAGAAACAGTGGGAGCGAATTGAGATCTGACCTCAGTGAGTCTGTGGGGAACACGGGTTCCCCATCCTGTTCCCTGAGGGTAAAGGCTGTCCAGAAAAATAGCAGGAAACCACCAGCGCCTTTTGATTTGTGTTAAGTGAGTTCGAGAAGTACATAAGTGTTTACAGTCCCTTTACTGTACAACAGGCCTGGCGCTATCATGAACCAAGATCTAACTCAGCGAGGGTTATAATTATGTATTGATCTTGCCGATGCTTTCATCCAAAGCGACTTATATACCCGATGTTACATACCAGTTATATATTCCATATCTTTTGTGAGGGTATAGGGGCCATACTTAAATTCAAACGAGCGTTTTTATTGAGTAGAAATAATCTAGTCCATCCGGGACTGCAAGACTGTCTCAGTGTCTGGATATGAACCCTTGTTAACATGCAGCAGCGCTAATAGGCTTGCATGTCCTCACGCATTGTCTCTTTAACCACGTCCCTTATCGAAGCTTGTTTCAGCGTTGCTTCCAGCCAACATGTCCAGCAGCAGGGGGCACTAGCGCCTGATTCGAGTCTGAAAGATCTGCTCGGAAAGAACAAGTTGACTCCAGCACTCCCCCCCCCCCCCCTCCCCCTACTGTTTCAGCACTGACTAGTTTGTGTTGACATTCAACACAGCGATATAGATAGGAGGGCAAGATAGCATCTCTATCCAAGAATGATGAGCACACGTCCCAGACAGTGTTATACTGCCTGAAGCTGGACTATGGACTGCAATGCAAACAGACAGCGTGTGTTTACAAAGCCACAGCCTCCTGCTTCAACAGTTTGGTTCTTACACATTGATTTGATTCCCTCAGCACCCCCCTCCCCCCCCCCCACCCCCACCCCCTATCTGTGACAGCTAAAGTCTTTTGAGGGATGATCTCACAGAGATCTCACCCCAGGGCCCAAACACCATTCAGCCAGCCGGGTGGCCAGGGTGTGCCTGAGTAACAAAAATGAGATTAGGGAAATGAAATTAAGAGCGTTGAAAGGGCCATATCACAGGGGGAGGGGGGAGAGGGGGGGGGGTGTGGGGCTGGCTCACCAAGCTGTGCCAGCTATCTGGCGGGGCGTCTAATTGGCTGAGGCCTGGTTTAGACCCCAGTCCCGGCTCACACTGATTGGATTAAAAGATCCAGAGTTTGTTAATGTGCTTCTGTGTGGATGAGGAAGACTCACTGTGAATAATGGATGTGAAAGGTTCCTCAGTGTGATGATGATGGATGAACGTGTGAATCTTGGCCTCCAGTTTTCAGTTACACGCGTGCATCTTTTCTGCTACAGCACAGCGACTCATTGAAAGGTAATGCAACCTTTCAGCTGTGTCCATGTTGCTGGTGAAGCGATGCAGACGTCTCTGGAATGACGCTGCCTGTCAATCATCTCCAAGCATCTCTGGAACACAAGAAGGTTTCAACTTGTCCTGTCTTTAGGAGCTGTTCTGCTGAAACTGCTGAGATTGACCTCATCTGCTGAGTGTCGAACGATGGCAGGTTTACTGTCCAGTCATTAGCCTGGCTGTCCTCCTGGGTGGTGAGGGGGGCCTTCTGACCCTGATGAGCTGATGTCCGGGGGAGGGGGGCCCCCCGGGAGGTCGGACTGGCCTGAGTGGAGGGAGCTGACCTTGGGGGCTGGCTCTTGTGTCAAGGGGCAGGGGGCTTAAGTGTCTGGACTCCATTAGAGCTCTAATCGCTTTCTCTTTAACGCACTTTCAGGGGCGACCTTTAGGCCTCTGTGGACAGCACTGTGTGTCAAAGGTCAGGGTTCAGCCTGGGTAGCACATTAGCATGCAGGTGGATCAGCGGGGCCAATTTGTTTACAGTGTGTCTTCTGTAAGAGACTGGGGACTGTGACCTCATCAGTGATGTGTGTGCGTCCTGGGTGTGTCTTCTCTTCACAGGACAATGGCTCCGTTTGCATTGGTGCCCTTTTAGGCTAACAACCTCAGAGAGGGTTTTTAGACAGGCAGACGGGGCAAGTCACCAAACAAAATATTGTGATCAAATTCAAAACCATTCTCTTAATCTTCGTCATTTTAAATACTTTTTTTAAAGCAACTGCTCGCATGGCCCCTGGTTTTCTCTTGATCTTCTGCATTAAAAACGATTCATCTCTCATAATTTGATTCGTTTTTCAATTTGTCTTTAATGTCCTCGTCCAGCGAGGCCTCATGTGTGAGTTAATGGGGAGTGTCAGAGCTGATGTCTGTGTTAGGCGTCTCTAGCCTAGCTGGGGCTTAATGACCCCAAGGTCCCAGTTTCACTCATCACCTCTCCAAGGACTCCTAACCCAGCCTTGGTCAGGGTCTGTTTATTGATTGCTTCCCCCTAATCATCGAGTCCCCTTTAGAACTGCTAGGCTGACAGCTTACTGGATCCTGGAAGCTTTAAAACTGTCTACAGCTTCAGCAACAGTCATGTAGACACATGTGTGTGTGTGTGTGTGTGTGTGTGCTTCTGCAAGACGTTTAGGTATTTTAGCCTGCTTGACGTTACTATGTGAACACTGTGTGTATTTGTTTGGTCGTGATACCATGTGGACTGCAGACTGGATACTTAACAAACAAAACATTGGTGAAGGTTTGAGTCAGCAAGATTTGACACCTCACTGTAAGGAAAGGAGGTTCCTGAGTCATCAAACATCTCCGATTGATAGTTCAACCTCTCGTGTGAAGAGACTCAAAGCTCTTCCCAACAGCAAACACACCCAAACACAGACTTCTAGTCCGGAGGCAACTTATAAAAGATGATTGGTAGGTTCTATCCCCAGGTTCTTTCACCCCCCCCCCCCCCCCCCCCACATGTTTCGTGGCAGAATTTTATGGCAATGAACTTTCACCCAGTTATACGCAGACCTCCACAGACACAACCAGGCTTAAAAAATGAAGAAAAAAAATGAAGCCATTCTGTGTGCTTGCGCACATGTTTCTGCAACGTGACCGAACTCTCCCAGGACACAGACTAGGGAACCCCTTCTCCTGCCCCCTTCATCTCCTCCCTGCTCACACCGGTGTGTGTGTGTGTGTGTGTGTGTACCAGGGACAGAATGTTCTCACGCTGAAGGAATCGTGTGTATTTGTGGGGAGACTCCAGTACACAGACACCTCCCACCACTATCACAGCAACAGGGTAGGTCTGTTTGGATGACAGGGACAAATATCATACAAATGTCAAGACACTGTGTGCATTCTGCTCAAGAGACGTGACCCGCTGGTTAGGTATTAAATGTTTCCTCCGAATTTCAGCCTGTCACTCACAGGCAAGCAGGCCGATGTGCTGTGCTAGCTAGGTAAACACCTAACTTTGACCTGTGACATAACTGTACTGTACAGTGGGCTGTATACAGGACAGTGGCGTTCTGCCAAGTTTACCTTTGTCCTGTTCTTTATAAGTGAATGAAATTTGGGCTTTCAGTTCAGCAAACGTACAATATAAGTATGGCGTGTTCTGGTGTTATTCTGCTACCTGCCTTTTAAACTATATGCAATCTATAGTCATGGTGTTCATATAGAACTGTGCCTTGAACATAGTAGCTGTTCTTCAACATACAGGCGAGTCCATCAGTGAGTTAATGTACAGCGTCTCCCTCTCACAGTATACCTGGATTCATGTGCTCTGCATGCTCTGAGCACACGTGCTGAAAAAACAAATATTTGGTCCAAACACAGAGCCCTGTGGGACGCCAGTTGTTTAAAAAACGTGCCGCCCCAAATAACGTTTTAACGTTAAACAAAGTAGTGGCTTAAAGGGTTAGCCAAGCTTTTACTTTCAGAACTTTTATTCAAACGGAATCATAATGAGAGAAAAAACAAAATACACCAAAGAAAATACAAACTTTTATAAAAAGTTATGTAATCATGTTAAACCACAATGTTGCGAGGAAGACAAAAATCCTCCCAGGTCTGTACAAACCAAAGATGATCTACATCTTAAACTAGTTCACAGCATTGAACATGTTCATGACAAGGACGTACAATCACATTCGTCAAGACTTCAAACGGTCTTTAAAACAGTACTGCATGTTCAGTTCAAACAACATTACGGACGCATTGCCACAGTCAGATTAGACATGTAACAATATCAGGTATTATTGTTCCTCAACAACCATGTAAAAGCTTAACGTTAAACGTCAGTACACCTATACAGCCCCTTTCACTAGATAACTGTCCGTCTTCCATCGTAACGCTTTCAGCATGTAACCGACGAACTGTTCTTTCAATCTCATAGGCATTTAAAACCACAATCATTCCAACAACAAAAAAACTGCAAGGCCGACATCAACGCTGTTTATGAGTGGAGTGTCTGTGCTGCCTTCACAGTAGTGTTGTTGATGTTGTAGGACTGTTGAATAGGTCGTTATCAAGCTCTGTGGAAGCTTCATTATTAGAATCAGGTGTGCTGGAGCAGGGAAACTTCTAAAACCTCCAGGATGGTGGCCCTCGAGGACCAGGATTACCCCACCTCATGGGCTAAGTGGTGCCCGGCTTTCTAAAGTGTCCAGCCTGTCCTCACAGCAGGTGGGTCTCCTCAGCTCAGAGCAGTAGGGCCAACGCTGCTGCCTCGATGGAGAACAAGTGCTCATCCTCCACCTCTGGACAGCAAAGCCTCATGAACTCAGCCAGGCGGAGGAGGTACTCGATGTTGTGGCCCGTGTTTCCCCTGCTGGTGGCGATCTGGGCAGCGATTTCCGACGGGGTGGCGGGTCCAAGGTAGATGGGGTTGTCTGAGGTAGCGAGGTACACCAGGGCCAGTATCTTACCCTGGTCCTTCTCTCTGGGGGAAAACTCCACCATCTTGGTGACGTAGCCCCCGAGCACGGCCTCTCTCACATGGAGGTACTGGAGACCCTCCTCCACCTGGGAGTCTGTGACCTCGTACGCGACCCCCCAGGTGCACGCCTGTGGACCAAACAGGAAGTGAATGTCAGAGCAGTAGATACATAATGAACTCTGATCAAATACTGTATAAAATGATGACTGATTCGGTTATGAAATGTTGTTGTGATCGTTGCCTTGTTGCAAGAAACAGGACTGAGTTCCTAGAAGTAGTCAGTGCTTCTGATTGGCTGGAGGTTTAAGTACTGAAAGCTGTTGACAGATTCACTTACATCATGATCTTCCACCAGAGTAACGACTCTTCCTGGCTGCAAAGACAGAACAGCCATCAGTATCAACCTTATAAACATCCAGTAACATATTTCTGTCTCTCCCCTCTCTCACTCCCCTCTCTCTCTCTTTCTATCTCTCTCTCCTTATGCAAAAAAAAACTTCCAAAACGTCACAAAAGTCAAATATTACCATGTCTTTGTCTCCTCTGTGGAAGTTATCTCCGTGCCAAAAGCGCCTCTTGTATCCTTTAATATAACCAACTTTGCTCCTTTTGTATTTGAAGTCCGGTTTCCAAACTAAAGAGCCATATCCGAAGATCCACAGGCTGCTTTTCTCTGTCATAATGTCCTGAGGTATCATCGTGCTGCGCTTCCTTGACAGCTAGATGTATTTAAAGGTGCAAATGGGTGAGATCTGAAATAAACCCTCCGATTCTACTGATGACGGTCAGTCAGTCTGCTTTCAGATTTGGATGCATTCCTCTGCACTTGCTTGGCAGCTTGTGTGCCTCTCTAGAAGGTACCCCTGTACTCAGGCATGACTCCTGCATACTAACTCATACACGTGCTTATTCTGTAGATGTCCTCCTGGACAGGGCGTGCTGCAGCCCTCTCAATGTACCAGTCTGTTTATCTCAGAGGCGCAGACACGTGGACTTGTTGTCTTGAACGCCAGAGTACGGGACGTTCTTAACCAATGAAATCACAGAAGAGGCGGGCTTAGTTGTAAAGCAACCAATCAAATCCAAGTGCAGGAGAACTGTCAGACCGAACACACACACGCACGCACACACACACATGTGCATGCAAAGTTATAATTAACCTCAACCTGTGTCCAAAATTGTTTATTTATTATTATTAAAATGAGGTCTTATTTTTACGCTGTGATTGAACAAACATGATGCACCGACTTAACCTTACATAACTTAATATAAATCTTTATACTGTCAGTGTTTAAAACACTTTGTAATAAAGTAATGTTATTAATATACAATCAAATAAAAGAAGACTATAAGCTAGATGATATCATTACTGTGACGACTTTCCAGTCAATTGAAACTTGTCTCTCTATTTCATCTATTATTCCCAACAATCAAGACAGTGAAGTAAAAAAAACCCCGCTCCTGTTACATCATTAAGTGCAGCAGTATTTCAGTAGCCAGATTAACTATATATAGAGGCATTAGTTTGACACATTACATGTTGTTCTAAAGCTCATTACGTCTTTAGATGAGCATCTCAGGCTGATACTGGACATCCTAGGTTACTTTCTCCCTCTTATCTGTTTGCCCTCTTGGTATTGTGTTGGGGGGGGACGACACTAGTTACACTATTAAAAATAAGGGCCGGAAGTTGAATGAGTTTCCAGCATAAAACGTAAAGAAAATTAATGTCATGATTTTAAAAAGCAGAATGACGGCATTTTTCATGAAACTGTTTCATTAACAGTTTTCATTCGTTTGAGTGTCAAAAATGAGCCATAGACACTAAGATCAACATGTTCTGTATTTGTGACGTGGCCTATATGCAATATAAGTGTAAGTCTTTTAGTAACACTGAGGACGTCTCATCTATAATTTACCGCCCCCAAGTGTTAACTCGTGACTTTACAACATGGAGTGATTGGTAAGGGACACCCCGTCTACATTTCAAATGTGTTCCCATGCGATTTTATCTCTGGAATTGTCAAATACATTAGTTGAAGAAGTAAGTTAGAACACTAGATGCATACTAATATAATGATTAAAATAACTCACTTATTGAGGGAGGCATTATGATCTGCAGAACATTGACAGCTGGCGCGTTTCACGTTTGAATGAGACTGGAAGCCGGAAATGATGTCACGTGGTCATAAACAGGATGCTTTCATTGTAACAATGTGGTTTTATGGTTGGTGTCCGAAAGCAAAACATGAATGTGGAAAGAACATCTTGTTTAGGTGATATTGTTAGCAGAATAAACGAAGGACTTAGATGAAGGGTATGAATTGGGAAGGTTAGCGTCTTCAAAGATGTCCTGATTGGCTGCTTCTGTCTGCCTGGTGGTCAGAGAGGTAGAGGAAGGTGGAGGTAGAGGAAGGTGGAGGTGGAAGAAGGTGCTCTGATCCCTGCTTTAGAGAGTTGTGGGACCTTCCACTACACTCGCTATACTGTTGCCATAGAAATCTTCTATAGATTTACAATAGCAAACAGGTGGAAAAACCAGACGAGGTTAGTTTCAAGAATGCTTCGTTTTAACATACAGACTTTAATATATATATCTTTTGTCTAAGCATTTGCTTACACTACTGTCCACTGAATGATTGCAAGCACATTGATTTCACATCACATTGACACATGCCTTTCAACACATGGGACAAAGAGAACGTCCACAGGATTATACATTATCCTAGGGTCAAGGGTCACGACACTCGCATGTTGCACCTAGACATTACCTAGACATGAAGCCACTTCCACACCAGGTGATGAACTTCCGCTTAAGGTTCATAGGTCAGTCCAACATCTAGTCAGATTTAAAGATCTATATTTGACCGCTCAGCATCACATGACACCAACAAACAATAGTGTACCAGATACATGTTCAGAAAACAAAAACAAGAAGGAAAAAAAAAGACCAACAACATTAAAAAATAAATCCAACTTCTTGGGCACCAAATTAAAAACACTGTACACTTCAGATGTCTAACCATATAAATATACATTATATACAAAATAATTTTATAAAACATAGAAAGATCAGTGCTTCGTAATATTAAATATCTAATGAAATGCTAATGTTAAAAATAACATTATTGGTTCAGTAATTTCGATTTAAAGGCGTCCTTGGTGTTTGTTATTGGGCGGTGTTGCATAACGACATATTAACAGTTTAATCTGGAATGTTCTGGTACTGCATCAAGTATTGCATCAATTGTTCTGTCCTTTTATTCATTTTTTTAATTAATTGTGCAAAGTGTTCAATAAGAGACTGGGCTTTATTGTAGTTGCTTGTCAGTCCATTCATAAGGCTGCGTGTGGTTTGGGCTTCATACATTCGTTATCCAAGTAAAAAAAAAAAAAAAAAAAACTATTTTACAAATGGACAAAGTTCTAAAATGTCGTCCCCCTCCCAAAAAATGAACCGTTTCCAGTAGTTTTCCCCACTTAACCAGGGTAGAAAAATAAAAGAAGCTCACTTTCTGCAAGCTTGGTTGTGAGGAGTAGTTGATTGAACGATGCTCTTGATTCTCCCGACGTCTTTGAACTTGATCCTCAGCTTCAGACAAGCATGAACTCAAGAGGTCTGGTTTCCAAACATGGACTCCGTCTGTCAAGGGCTTGAACCTAATAATCACACCAAAGTTCAAACGAGCGAGTTTTGTTTTTGTGTATTCTTTTTTCAGTCAGTTTTCGTTCCTTACATTCTAAAGAAGGTTGGTAGTCCTATTGCATTCAAAGAGCTCACAGGCTCGGTCCAGTTATCAAGTTTTTTTTTCTTCCAAGAGCAGCAAATTGCAGTTAAATAAATCCCAGTCTTTCCATGCCTGTAAACAGTGCAGAAGATATCCACTTTGAAGACCGATACCTTTCCTGCATCATACCTGAGAGAGGGAGAGAATGAAAGAGATTTACTCTGACGCCTGCTGATTGATGTAATGACGCTCAGTGTTGAAAGGAACATGGTGAAAATGGTGAAAATGATACTGACAGCTTACCTCAGTTGCTATGACACACTCATTTTTCTCCTCGGCTACCACAAACACAGACTGGTACATCGAATCCCTCGGAGAGCATATCGTTGATATTCTACACTGCAGCCTTTCACTGAAAACAAAAACATCCTTAGCACAAACTTGGACAACGTCCATTTTGTTAATTGATGCTGTTCATCTTTCAACACGGTGTTAACACACTCACAGGCTCTGACACAGTCTAACTACAACTCCTCCATGGTTCCTTACTTGTATATTCTGCCCAACGACATCTTCTCCTCTCTTGCCTTTTCACAGTTTTCCTCTTTCTCCACGCTGAACTTGTCATCCTTGTCCACCTTGGAGGTAGTGTAGTCCAGGTGATAGTTGACTTGTTTGTGGTGGATCTTCTGAGGGCCGTCCACCTCCAGGTCGGCCTCCTTGTTGGTGATCTTCACCTGGGGAAGGAGGATCTCCTTCTGGAAGTCCGACAGGTTGTTCATGGTCTTGGCATCTCGTTCCTTTTTCTTCTGCTTTTGGACGTGGTGCAGCCCCACCAGCACCATGACAAACAGCACCAGGAGGACCACCAGGCCCACGCCCGAACACACGGCTTCCCAACGGAGGCTCTGCCTGGGCCCCGTCTCTGGGCTGGGGCTGGGGGTGTTGACTAAAGGCACGTTGTAGTACTGGCACTGGGAGCCGCTGTAGTGGGCGGGGCAGAGGCAGGCTGTCGGCTGGCCTCCGGTTCCCCCGCTGCAGGTTCCTCCGTTCAGGCAGGGCGTGGAGGCACAGCGGTCGGAGGCCCTGCTGCAGTCGCGGCCTGCGTATCCCGCCGGGCAGACGCAGGTGTAGTCGTTGATGCGGTCGATGCACGTGGCTCCGTTGGCACATGGGTTCCCTGCACACTCGTTGACGTTGATCTCGCAGCGCGGGCCGGTGAAACCAGAGATGCAGCTGCACTGGCGGATGTTACCGGAGATCACACAGCGTCCTCCTAAGAGGGGAAAGACCAACACATCTGTAAACACACCACCTGCCACACACAGGAAGACCTCACCAACGTTAGAACACAGACCTGGTGTCCCAGACATGGACCAAGCCTAGTTAAGACATTTTAAAATGTTTTAAAAGGGGATATTTTATAGAATTGTACTTGAATCTGTGTCTGGAGGACCCAGGCCTGACTCCACACAGACGAGTGTGATGTTACCGTTTGTACAAGGCAGTGAGGTACATCTGTCCACCTTCTTCTCACAGTTGAGTCCTGTGAAGCCTCTGGGACAGTCACACAGGTAGCTCCGCCCACTGTTCATCTCCCTGCACTCCCCGTTGTGGAAACAGGGGGCGTCAGCGCAGGTGAGGAGCCGGTGTTCACAGTGCCTCCCCTCGAAACCCTGAGGACACACACACCTGTAGTCGTTCTCCACATCCTGATGGAGGTCAGAGGTCAGAGAGGTACACAGGTTAACACCCTGATCTGACGCAGGAAACAATGCCAGCAAAGGTCAAAGGTCGCTGTATGTTTTTCTGTAAAGGCATCTTGGGAAAATGTGCTTGCCAACGCCACATTCAGTCCCCCCCCCCTCCCTACCCTCCACCCCTCCCCTCTCCATATCGGTTTATATGACAGCGTATTTACAGGACAGGTCTGGGAACTAGGTCAACAGCTCCTCTACACGTTTATCTGTGTGTAACCTTTCCCTACTAAAGCATAGAGGTTTGGACAGATTGAGGGGGGGGGGGGGGGGGGGGGGGGGGGGGAGAAGACAAAAACAGGAAAGCCGGTGCAGTGTGTTGTGGGAAACGGTGGTCTTCCGGACTTACCAGGCAGCGGCCTCCATTGTGGCAGGGTTTGCTGTCGCACTCCCTGACCTCCGTGTCACAGTTGACCCCTGTGAATCCCGGCTGGCAGGAACAGCTGTAACTTCCCTGACCCGTGTTCATACACGTGGCTCCGTTTGCACACGGCTTGTGGTGGGTGCAGTAGTTCAGATCTGTGGAACCATGTTTGTGTTGAAAACAATCCTCTCTCCTCGTCTCTCTCCACCTTCCTGAAGTTCGAGGGTATTGTGTAAACTTGTACACCCCCCCCCCCTCCTTTTTGTTATATATGTCTCCCTGTGTGTTTGTTATGTAATTGTTGTTGATTTCTTGTGTTGGTGTGCTGCTGGGTGTGTGTTGTGCTGCTGGGTGTGTGTTGTGGTGCTGGGTGTGTGTTGTGGTGCTGGGTGTGTGTTGTGGTGCTGGGTGTATGTTGTGGTGTGTGTGTTGTGGTGCTGGGTGTGTGTTATGGTGCTGGGTGTGTGTTGTGGTGTGTGTTATGGTGCTGGGTGTGTGTTGTGGTGTGTGTGTTGTGGTGCTGGGTGTGTGTTGTGTTGTGGTGTGTGGGTTGTGGTGCTGGGTGTGTGTTGTGTTGTGGTGCTGGGTGTGTGTTATGGTGCTGGGTGTGTGTTGTGGTGTATGTGTTGTGGTGCTGGGTGTGTGTTGTGGTGCTGGGTGTGTTGTGTTGTGTTGCTGGGTGTGTGTTGTGTTGTGAGCTCACCTTGGTCACACAGCAGGCCCCCCCAGCCCTCCTTACAGGTGCACTGCCAAGGCTGTTCACATGTGCCGTGTTTACAAGATGGATGACGTTGACACTCATCACAGTAGATACCCTGCCAGCCCTTTCTGCACCTGTCACACCACAAAACAACCATCTTTAATGTCTGCTGCGCTAATGTTCACACTCACACACACACACACACACACACACGTTCACTGAACTGTGAGGGGCGTGGCTCACGCGATGCTTGACTTACTCGCACTCTCCTGGTTTGGAGCAGTTTCCATTCTTTGAGCTGCATCCCTCCAGGCAAACCGCTGTAAGATTGACAAGTTTGTTAACAGCTTTAGCTTTTAAACATGTCATCCTATTGATTACACCTAAACTAAACCTTATTTATATATATTTTTTTTTCATGAAATCTAACCTGTTACCTGGCCATTAAAAAAAAGCCCAGATTTTCTGCCTGTGGCGTTGATTTATCATGGTTACTAGTGTGTTTAACGGCAGGTTAGGGTGAGCAGATGCCTGCTTCTCAAAGCGGACAGCTGCTGTCATTGTTATCGCGAGGCGGTTCGAACCCCGTTTGCAGCTGCTGTCCTCGTGCTCAACAATAGAGCCCGCAATTTAGTGGCGCGTGGCGGATAATAATGCCGCGATTAACCCGGGCGCGTGCTGCTCCCACAGACAGAAGCGCGGGATTATGATGCCCGCGTGGGCAGATATTGGACAAATCAAGAGTCCACAGCCTGATAAGGTGTGATTTAAATGTGTACCTTCACAATTATATAATCAACTCTTACAAAGGCCATTTTGGCTCTCCCACCCCCCCTTTTTTAGCAAGCATTGTCAACAATTCTAAAACTAGACATTCTGTCACAAAACTCTTCAGTAGACCTAACACATGTTAAATAATAATTTCATATTTTCTCTTAATATTGCTTACGTTCTTCGCAGTATTGTCCCCTCCAGCCATGGAGGCAGGATATTTGCCCTTCAGTGTTGCAGGTGTAGTGGCCAAAACGGTCGTCTCTCGGAACGCATATTTTGGAACAACTGTCCCCGTAGTAATGTTCTTTGCAGATGAACCGGTATGAGTACCTGAGCTCGCTCAGCTGCCCCCTCAGCTGCCCCCTCAGCACCTCCTGGGACCACTCCTGCCCCACTGCCAACTGCCTCTGGATGGCAAAATAACTGATCAATAAATCCGAGTTGCTGGTGTCTGTGAGGATTACAAACAAAAACAATCAGCTTTTAATGTGTGTTTTGTGTGTGAATGAAAACAGAACGTGGTTCTCTTTACATGTTGCTGTCAGACTCAGTTATTCAAGACCTGCTCGTGTTATTCTTCTAAGTCTGTGAAATTACTCCTTCCTTTATTTCAGAAAAACATGTTCAAGCCATTATTCTCTTTCCAAAGGGCGGGACAGAGAAAGGTGTAAAATACAGGAAAAGGCCGCCAGAGGATTTTGGCAAAGTCTAAATATCCTCACTCATGCCTGCTCACTTTCCCACGCTAAAAATAAACCAAAGGAAGTTCAATTGTGTTGGAGATAAAGTACGAAAGAATGATCTCTGGCATGCAACATCCTAACACATGATAAACTCATAATGGTTGCAATTCCAGGTGTAAGTCAAAAGTTCATACATTTAGCTAAGCAAAAATGCAAAAAAAATTACATTTTCATTTAATGATAAGAGGTGTGGGCCCTAATGCACGTGTCTCCCCCTAGCGGTGTCCTCGTGACATCTCACCTTCAGGTTGATCTAAGGGCGCGTGCCAAGCTTCAATTATTAAAGAAAACGCACCCTATATGGAGAAAGAAAAACGTTATTATCATGGGTGCACACCCTCAAATTATTAGTTATATGACATGACGCATGAAAGTTTAATTTGTCTGATCAACAAGAGCTTAATTGAGTGTCTTAATTGGCACAAGCTCGTGCGTCTTACCGGCCAGGTGAAGTTGATCTGCAGACTAAGAGGCTGCCTGCCTCCATCCCTCATGATGCTGAAGGTGTCGGATCCCAGCACAGGTGTGCTCACCTGGCCGAAGATGCAGTTTCCAGGTGATACGACGTTCTGGTAATTTTTCAAGCAAACATGGAAAAAAGTCCTACATGCAGGTTGGCAAGAAATCCCGCTCATCAGCAAACCTTTATTATTCTCAAAGTGATGAAGGTCTAGCTCGAATACACCAGATCCCAGAACCTAAAGGAATACACACATTTAAATACAGATGCAGTACAATTGAATGTAATTATTTAAATACCCCTGTAGTCAGTATAAAAAAAGGAAAAAAGTAGTATTTTACCTGAGTAGATGTGGCTATAATAATTGCGACGATAACAGTAAACCAAAGTGCCATTCTTCAGAGCTGCTTATAGGATCCTTTCCAAAGTAACCTGCTCTCTCCAAACGGCTCCTTATTCCAAGTGTTGATGAGGGAATAAACGAGGAAAAGATCAATAAATATATCCTTATTAAAAAGCCTTTTAGGATGAGACCCAGATCCACGATTCCGTAACCAGCAGAAGTCGAAAAACCTTGTTTATCCAGTCATGCAGGTTAAACGCATAAAATTAACGTCAATATCCACAAATGAGTCATTCTTCTGTCTTTCTGTTGGACATCCATCCTGCTGGTGTTTTAGTTTGGTGTTGTGTCGGTGCAGATGTGCTTCTATCATGTAGAAAGGCTCTTCTGTGGACATGTGGTGGGACATCAGGGACTCAGCATGCTGTTTCTTAATGAACAGGACTTTGACGTCTCACTTTATTTATACTAGAGTTTCATTGTGAATACTGTCAATCAATAAACCCCGCCCCCTTTGGTTAGAGCAGCCTGGTAGCCAATCACAGTCCTCCTCCTGTTCCACCATCCTTTCAGCCAACCACAGTCCTCCTGTTCCACCATCCTTTCAGCCAATCACATTCCTCCTGTTCTACCATCCTTTCAGCCAATCACAGTCCTCCTCCTCTTCCTCCATCATTAAGAATCCTTCTGATCTAAGGATGTTGTTGTTTGTGGTTCAACAACACGCTTATTAACAGTATATACATGGTTTGGCAGAGAAACTTCCAGATACTATCATATATATATGTTCCAGATATAATATAATATATGTTGTTTCTGTTTCTTAAATCCAACTCTAAGAAATTGTGCACGCGTTTATTTGCTCCACAATCTCCAAATATGCTGCAGTTATTGCCAGTACCTCCTGCAGGTGTATAAAAGTATAAAACAGTAGATAACGAAACCGGACACATTAGTACATGAAACTGTATATTAATGAGACTTCAGCACGGATCGTAAATAAATCATCAATAAAATCATTCATCTTCAGCCTCGGTTCTTATGGACATTTGGGGAAGTGTTGGATGTTTATTACCCTGGTGAATTATTTAATAGATTAACAACACGCTGGTTGACGTCATAGTTTAGGATAATATTATAGTCTTATTAGACTATACCTCTGAGGGTTACTTTGGCAGACAATACAAGTAGAACATTGCTTGTAAATAGGGCTACAGAATTACATTTTGATTTGATGAAATACACCATTTTTTCGTTTATGCATAATTTATTAGAGAGGTTCCATTTAGATAGCTTATTGTGGAAACTGTAGTTGATATATGGTATCATGAGTATCAACTAATCTTTTTGAACTGCATTGTTATTCAGCAATATAATGTAAAATAACTTGTCCTGTTTTTAAGATCAAATGTTTGTTGTTAGAGGGAAACAGACAGGGATTGAAGGAGTAAATGTAAATTGTTAAACAAATAATCGAAAGACTGTATGTGAAAGAACAGCTGAATCTAAAGAGAACTCCCACACCGAGCGCTGGCATTGTTAGGCTTTATCACCCAGGGCACAGTGCACCCCTCCCCTGGACGATTAACAGTGAGAGAGTGAGGGAACTGGACTCAGGAAACGTTCCCTCGCTAGATGAAGGTGTCTGGCTATACAACTCTCCAGCAGAGATGACCTCATCTAGCCACCCACCCCCACCTATGACTTATAGGTCTGAGGTCTAGTCTCAAGAAGGCAGAGACAATAGACTATTGAGTATTTTCTGTCCAAACAGCCGTGTGAGTAAGAGGGCCGGACATCTCACATCTCCTTATGGATCAGAGGCCTTTTCCCCCCATTGACCTGCAGCCAGCCTGAGGGGGACCAGTGGCCAGTGATGGGCTGTGAATGGTGGCTGGCTGGCTGGTCAGATCCCTGCTCTGCAAGACACAAGCGCATGCTGGAGCTCACAGGTGGACTGGCACCCCTGCTACACCTGCTACACCTGCTACACCTGCTACACCTGCTACACCTTCACCCCTGCTACACCTGCTACACCTGCTACACCTGCTACACCTGCTACACCTGCTACACCTTCACACCTGCTACACCTTCAAACCTGCCACACCTTCACACCTGCCACACCTTCACACCTGCTACACCTGCTATACCTGCTACACCTGCTACACCTTCACACCTGCTACACCTGCTACACCTGCTACACCTGCTACACCTTCACACCTTCACACCTGCCACACCTTCACACCTGCCACACCTTCACACCTGCTACACCTGCTATACCTGCTACACCTGCTACACCTTCACACCTGCTACACCTGCTACACCTGCTACACCTGCTACACCTGCTACACCTGCTACACCTTCACACCTGCTACACCTTCACACCTGCCACACCTTCACACCTGCTACACCTGCTACACCTGCTACACCTGCTACACCTTCACACCTGCCACACCTGCTACACCTGCTACACCTGCTACACCTGCTACACCTGCTACACCTGCTACACCTTCACACCTGCTACACCTTCAAACCTGCCACACCTTCACACCTGCCACACCTTCACACCTGCTACACCTGCTATACCTGCTACACCTGCTACACCTTCACACCTGCTACACCTGCTACACCTGCTACACCTGCTACACCTTCACACCTTCACACCTGCCACACCTTCACACCTGCCACACCTTCACACCTGCTACACCTGCTATACCTGCTACACCTGCTACACCTTCACACCTGCTACACCTGCTACACCTGCTACACCTGCTACACCTGCTACACCTGCTACACCTTCACACCTGCTACACCTTCACACCTGCCACACCTTCACACCTGCTACACCTGCTACACCTGCTACACCTGCTACACCTTCACACCTGCCACACCTGCTACACCTGCTACACCTGCTACACCTTCACACCTGCTACACCTGCTACACCTGCTACACCTGCTACACCTTCACACCTGCTACACCTTCACACCTGCCACACCTTCACACCTGCTACACCTGCTACACCTGCTACACCTGCTACACCTTCACACCTGCTACACCTGCCACACCTTCACACCTGCCACACCTTCACACCTGCTACACCTGCTACACCTGCTACACCTGCTACACCTGCTACACCTTCACACCTGCTACACCTTCACACCTGCTACACCTTCACACCTTCACACCTGCCACACCTGCTACACCTTCTCACCTGCCACACCTGCTACACCTTCACACCTGCTACACCTTCACACCTGCCACACCTGGAAGAAGGACACTGGCTGTTTCCCCAGCTCCTGCTGCGGGGGATGTTCCATGCAAGGCTCATGCACCAATTTATACATCTTAAAAATATAAATCTTAATAATTAAAATAATTTATAGTAATACTGGATTTGTGAGAGAAAATGTAACATCTTGTAGTACACACTCACTTTCTCCACCATTTTGTCAAAACTGTTGCCCCCATATTTATGTTTGTATTTTAAGATTTGAAGACCTGGCCTGAAATAATAAGGACATTTTATTCCCTGGCCCTCGGGTTATTTTACCCACAGCCAACGCAAACAATACCCCAACATGCTTTTTGCTCCGATGCTGGTCTTGTGTCAACACAGGCTTGGAAAGTAGACGTTAGCTTTCCATAATTCCATCTGCAGACCTTTAGTGGACATAGTTTGTCTTTGTGGCAGCGTTTCATAAAGCTGTGATTCTTATTGTTCTGCTGCTTTTAAGCTTGCGTTCAAACACTCCCAAGAATAACATTTTAATCACGAAAACCAAAAGGTACGAAAAGCGTCCTTGGATTCGAGCTCCTGAGCCTTGCCAACAAGTGTTGCTATTTTTAAGAAGATCTGACGTAGGAAATCGAAGCTACAGCATTCAGGTCCAGCTATGCCTTGTTTCTCCATGTCAAGCTGAAGTAATCTACTTAAAACATGTATCCCACCCAAATCAACACTGAGACAATGTTATTTAGGTTTTGTCGCTAAGTACCTCACTAGTATTTAGTAGTTCTTGGGGAAGGGTGACCTGCAGAGCCAGGGGCCTCTGGGGGGCACAATGCTGGCCCTGTCCTGGCCCCTGTCTCTGCCCCTGTCTTGGCCCCTGTCTTCTGGTCCCTGTCCTGGCCCCTGTCTTGGCCCCTCTCTTGGCCCCTGTCCTGGCCCCTGTCTTGGCCCCTGTTCTGGCCGCTGTCTTGACCCCTGTCCTGGCCCCTGTCTTCTGGTCCCTGTCCTGGCCCCTGTCTTGGCCCCTGTCTTTGCCCCTGTCTTGGCCCCTGTCTTGGCCCCTGTCTTGGCCCCTGTCTTGGCCCCTGTCTTGGCCCCTGTCTTGGCCCCTGTCATGGCCCCTGTCCTGGTCTTTCCTGGACCCTGTCTGGATCAGTATCATCTGCAGCCATCAGACATCACATCTGATTCATCACATCACAGATTCTTATCCATCTTATCAAAATGCAACATTTCTAGGTTTAAATGAACTCGTTGTGCTCGTCTATAAGGTCAAAAATTTACAAAAAGGAATCGCGTACATTTCGAGCACCTGCTGTTGAGTTGTGGCTGAATCAGACAAACTCAGCCTTAGGCTTTTCTGGAACTTTCCAAGCACCCTCCTGGCTCTGTGTTTAGCAAACAGTCCTGAGCCAGCAGTCTCCTACCCTTACCCCAGAACTGACAACACACTTCAATCACTGACACTGCTCCATGGTGCTGGGGAATAAGGTGACACGCAGCTAGGCTTATTAGGTGACTAACTGCTCCTCGGACAAACAGCTGAACTATCAGTTTACTGTGGAGCTGAGCTAAGACAGCAGTCTGGAGAGTGATTACCTAAGCTCACTCATTAAGTGAGTGAATGACAAGTTCGTGTTACAAGAATTATGTGTTAATCCAAAATGGAGTACGGAAAAAGGTGTTTCTGATCATGGTGTGTGACTGATCACCATAGGCTCCCCGGGTTTGGTGAAGAGAGCGTATAAAATACATCAGTATAGCTCAATTCTTCAGTCCACTGGTTCATCTCCATGGCGATCACAGGGACAGCCAGTTTGGCCGTCCTGCATAATTTGAGGAAGTGTGTTTTATGGCTCATTGAAGAACGTGTATGGAAGCTCGTTCTCGCCTTGCTCCTGCGTCGCTGTCGTGTGATTGGACGACCGCTGAGCTAATTGTGTGCGTGGAAGTTGTGAGAGCCTTGAGGAAATCCGTCCTCTCTGAGGGTCGAGGCGTCTCTTAACAACACCACCATCGTACAGGAAGAGGAAAGAGAGAACTTGCGGAGTGGGAATGTGTGTGTTGGTGTGAAGAGGGGTGTTCAGATCACCTCCTCCCCAACGTCGAGGCCTCCGAAGCCTGATTCAGAAACCTGGCAGACTGGCTGCTTCATGGTTCACACATAAATCTACTTGTTGTTTGTTGTGCTGTGTGCCGTCCTCCAGGCGCTGTCCTCCAGGCGCTGTCCTCATGCACAGCAGAGGCCTCTTGGCATCATGTCGGTTCATGACCTCAGCCACTCATGGTCCTAGCAGAGGGAAAGGAAGGGAACCAATGTGTGTTTAGAAGTGGAGGAAGTCCCTTCCAGTTTAACCTCTGAGTCATTATGAATCCTGACTGGAATCGAATGATTTCACCTTGTTGGTCATGCAGTTCCTGTGAATGCTGTGATAACGTGTGATAAGACAATGTGATTTTAGCTTCACTATATCCAGGAACTAACGATCTCTAATCTCCCCATCTTCCTCCACTTCCTGCTTAGGGTCACATGACCTCTTGAGTAGTATTATTATTGTTTATTTACTCTTCTTTAGAAACGCAGGTTATTTTTGGTAACTCCGTTGTTTTTTCCTATTGGATTTCAGATTCCTGGTTTGTCCTTTTTCCTCCATTTGGGAGGATGACCAAGGTCGTTTCCTAACTTTGCTTCCGATTTACCGGTTGCGTCTTGGGAATTAGGTTGGAGTTGATGACCTTTTCTGTGAGACAGTCCTGGCAGCTAGACATGTGAGGCTAGCCTGCATGTCTGTGGCTACGCAGGTGTGTTCAGGTCCAGAACACTTGGCCCATGTGGGAGAACGCTCTGCTGGAGCTGTGAAGCTGTGATAGGGGTACTAAATGTTTACCACTACGACAAATAAGCTGCAGTAAGCAGAGTGTTGTTATTGAGTGCTTGTACGGTGTTTAAATTCTCTGTTCAGACCGAGTATTTTTTATTGGAAATATCAGAGGCATGTGATAGAGATGAATGTGATGAAGTTGTATGAAAATAACTTAGAATATGACATAATATTGGGGACAAAAGAGGTCAATTATTTGAACAATTAATGTTACGTAAAGCTTCACTTTAATGTGACTCGCTCATGTAATGCTTCACTTTAACAGTCAAAAAGCTTTTAGCATCTGTTTGGTTACTGAGAGTGAAATCGAACCCTCACCACCAGCCTTTCTCCTTGTCTGTTATGTTGAGCCAGTAAGAGCACATTCTAACTAAGCAGCACTTAACAACAAACTTTTGTCACAACAGAACAGCAATATCCTCTTTGGCTGAGCTTCATTGAGTCTGACCACATGTGACCTCACCTGAACAGGTTGTGTACACACTCACCTACGCTTTCAGGTCAAACAATAAGCACAAGGACCTGTAATGGGCTCAGGACCACAGTAGGGCTTCGAGGGAGATGGTAAACAGTACAGCCTCACTGGAGGCTGGGGCTGGAGGTTGGGGCCGGAGGCTGGGGCTGGTGGCTGGGGCCAGGGGCTGGAGGCTGGGGGCTGAGGCCAGGGGCTGAGGCTGTACTTGAGGCTGGAGCTTGGAAAGAAAAGGATGATGTTGATGGATGATGTTGATGAAAGTGCTCAGTGCTCCAGACAGGAGCTGCCTCATCGGCCAGCTGTTACTCTAAGATGATTGGCCCTCTTTTATCTGGACTCTGATTGGCTCTCATCTTCCTATCTGGCACAGGGACTCTACCTTGAGAAAAAGTGCATTCTGGTAGCAGTTTCCACTACCTTGCATATTAACACCTCATACTGTAACACATCAGGAGCCACAGTGACATGTTGGACTTAGCAAGCCTGTGTTTTCTCTTGTCAGATCACAGCTGTTTCTAATGGTTCTATATTCGAAAGAAAATGTAAACTTCTCAGTGGTTAATCACTGCTAATTAATCTCCCTGTGTCACTCTAACTTTCCCATACACTGCCTGGTGATTTATCAACCACAGTGATGAATGACTTAGATAGCAAAGCTGAGCTAGCTCATTTTAACCCCTAGTCTGGCCAACAGCTATATATTATGAATACACATTAGGACGAGCAACTCTATATGTTACTTCCAGTCTGTAAAATGTTCATTTCAATCCCAGCAGTGTTGTATTTAAGTTTTGACTGTTTCTCTTAATATAGGTCAACTCTCATAAAATGGACCTGCAGTATGTAAGCACTCCAGGGGTTAAATATCCAGTTTGGAATGAGCAGTGGGGTTTGTCTCTGTTAGACAGGATCCTGGATACAGATAATAAGTGCTAAAATGTGTCTGTCTTTTATCAGATGAAACAAGATTTTTTTCGACGATTATTAATACACGAACAAAACGAGAACGCTTTATCTCTAGTAGTGGCTGCTAGTTCCGTTTTTCTAGGACAGACTTGCAATTTCCAGTTGCTAAATGTAGAGGCAATGTTAAACCTATACTATTGACCGATAAACATCGGTACTGTTGTATCGGTACGGTTAGCTACATGGGTTAGTTACGAGCATCTCCAACTCTTGATGAAAGACTGTCGCCTCTCTTCACATCTCCGCCACAGCGTGATGACGTGAGGACGTTGTGCCCGGCTGGGAGGATATTTCCAGGCTGTCTGCGACAGGTCAGCGCTCAGCGCTCTGCCATCAGCCCCAGCTGAGGACGATGTGCTGGGGCAGATAAGGCTCTGAGAGAGCCTCTGAACGGCCCCTCTCACGGTAATCACAAACACGACTCTACTAACCACTTATGTAATCCCTGAGGTACCATGGCATTTCACTCACTCACACTCACGCACAGACACGCACACACTCGCGCGCATGCACACACACGTGCACACACACACACGTGCACACACACAGCTCCTTTCACCTGGGCAGTGGCAGAGCAGCTAACCCAGATGATGCAGCTCAGTATTGGCTCATCGTTACTGTTCTTTATCATTATGTTTCATCACTACTATTCCACCAGTTTACCCCACATGTGCTTCCATGGATTCTACCACTTATTTTTGCCACAATGAAAACGTGGAGCATCTTGAGTTGAGGTTAAAGTCTGTCCACTTCAAAAGGAGAGGGTAGGCAGTCACTAGTGTGTGTGTGTGTGTGTGTCTTTCAGTGTGTGTGTGTGTGTGTGTGTGGCTTTCAGTGTGTGTGTGTGTGTGTCTTTCAGAGGTGTATTCAGGTGAAACCTGGTCCTCTGTTGACACAGATCAGTACATGTCCACTGGTGTCACCTTCTCCTGTTGCATCTGTCGCTCTCTACCCCCCCTCGCCCCCCCCCCCCCTCTCCCCCTCCCCTCCCCCAAGCCTGGGAGCGGAATTCTGGGAACATTTTTCCATGTGAAATGCAGAGGTCCGGTAGAGGGGTGTGACGCCACTGCATTGTTCCAGCCGCAAAAAAAAGAGGAACCGCTTGTGATGAGGCCAAATCCTGTTGGTCTCAAAAAAACACTTTCTCACACCGGCTTCCTTCCTCATTGGACAGCAGAAAACAATCCCAGACTGGCCAGCAGAGAGAGAGGGAGAGGGGGGGGGGGGGGAGGGAGAGACAGGGGGAGAGAGAGAGAGGAGAGACACAGAGAGAGATGGAGAGAGAGAAAGAGAGGAAGAAACTGTGACTTGGGAGAGGACAGGTAGACAGTGTGTGTGTGTGTGTGTGTGTGAGGGAAGAGTCACAATAAACAAGAGAGGGAGGAAGTAGAAAGAGAGAGAGAGAGCGAGAGCGAGAGAAAGGAGAGAGAGAGAGAGAGATGCAGGAAGAGAGAGAGAGAGATGCAGGAAGAGAGAGAGAGAGAGAGATGCAGGAAGAGAGAGAGAGATGCAGGAAGAGAGAGAGAGAGAGAGAGAGATGCAGGAGCATCTGAGAGATTGAGAGGTTACAGGAGAGCTCTTCTATCAGCCTGGGTACAGACTGTTTGTCTGCAGCAGAAGCCACACGACACAGCATGTGTAATCTACAGTTAGCACATGACAAGCCCTCCACAAAGGTAACAGAGAATGAGCTCTTTATCACAGAACCCAGACCCCAACAAAGTGTGGTTGTTGTTTAGCCTAGCAGGCAACCCTAGTGACCACCAGCTAGCTTTCCTTATCTTTACTGGTCATGTGATATCCACATGATAACTGGGGTAGGATCACATTTAGCTCAGCAGACATTTTTTATGGCAACTTATACTTTAACTCACAATACCCTTTTCACTTCACAAAAGGTAGAACAAATATTAAAAGATCGTGAAAAAAGCTTTGAAACAATATATCTTCAATATATATATATATATATTTTATAGTTTCTCTTTGAGTAAAGGATGCGTGCACTGTTGCCATCTCTGTTCATCATTAGCATCATGGAGATCCGTTTTGGAACATGTTTCTAGTTCCATTAATAGAGGAAGAGGCTTCCAGGAAACATTCACAAGAAAGATGTAGAGAGAGAAGGATGATGAGGCCTGGCGAGGTAGAGCTAGCCTTGGAGCCTTGGTGAGAGAGAGCGGGGGGGGGGGGGGGGGGGGTGAGGAACAGAGGAGAGAAAGACATTGAGAGAGGAAGCGAGGGAAGGAGAGAGAGGGAGGTAGAGAGACAGTGTGAGAGGGAGGAAGGACGAGAGACAGAGGCAGAGAAACAGAGTAGAGAGAGACAGAAAGAGAGGGGGAGAGAGACATAGAGAGAGAGGGGGAGAGAAGGAGGGAGAGTGAGAGACATAGAGAGAGAGAGAGAGCGAGAGAGAGAGAGAGCGAGCGAGCCTCGGAGCAGTATAGCTGATTGAGAGAGCAGGACTCAGGAAGCACCTGCTTGTGAGACAGGCTGTGAGTTTATCTGACCCCCGCTCACATCAGGTGGCTTCCTTGTTTACGTTAATACCCCCCCCCCCCTCCCCCCCAGCGACCCAGCCCTCATTGGTCGCCCTCAGACACTCCTTTTTCCACCAAGCTCATTGATCTTGAGAGGGCTCGCCACTTCCCTATTTCTACTTTCCCACCAGGGAGAGAGAGAGAGAGAGAGAGAGAGAGGGAGGGAGGGAGAGAGGGAGAGAAACAGAAATATTGAAAGAGGAAGAGAGGAAAGGAGAGACGGCAAGAGGCCTGGCACGGATCTCGCCATAAAACTCACAACCTTTATTCATCCCTGTTTTTTCAGCTCATTCCTTTCTTTCTCTCTCTCTCTTTCTATCTTTGTATCAGCATAGTCTCTCTGTTTCTTTCTCTTTCTCTTCGTCTCTCTCGTTCCTGAGCTCTTAGCCCCGCCCGTTAATGTATCTATCTGTGCATCACCCTGAGCCCTGTGTGACCTTTCACCCTGGTCGTCAGAGCGTAAACACACAGCCTTTGACGACAGCCTCCTTCCTGTGGCCTAGTCTTGGACTCCAGCAAAACAAGCAGTCCCATCCATCAAGACTGAAATATCACCCTGAGATCCCAGTCCGCAGTGTCACCTGCACTCACCCCTCACCCCTCACTCCTCACCCATTACCCCTCACCCCTCACCCCTTCCCTCTCACCCCTTACCTCTCACCCCTCACCCAGCTGCGGGGATTTAAACACTGATAAACCTTCGTGTTTACATGGTATTGTTAATCAGTTGTTTTCCCAGGAATCTGATTAGGACTAGTACTCCCCTGGAGAAACTCATTATAATTCATAGGTTATGTAATCAAAAAACAATGTGTGAAGGTGTGGCGATGTAAATAATCAGTAAACAAAATGGACCTAGCTGCTGTTTCAGTCAACAAGCTCTACCGGTAATTACACAAACAATAATAAAATGTGCCAAATATAAACTCAACTGCCAAAAGTATTAGTGTGTTTGCCTTTGGCAAGGTTCGTCTTGTTGCTGAAAAGCGTGTATGAAGCTAATGGTCGCTATGTGGAGCTGAGCAACATGGTCCATTATTCCTGCTAGGATGTGCTGTTAGGTTGCTTCTATTTACAGTTCTCTAAAGCACCCAACTTTTGGATCCCCAAAATGTGAGTCAGAAACTTTGCTTGCCGTTTCTTTCCTAAATATGTTCGATCTAAGGTTTTATTTTATTTTATTTTAATCTGAATTTCACCATATCAATGAGAGAAGCCCACATTTTGTACATGAATTTCTGAAGCTTGAATTTCTGAAGATTTTTTTGGGGGGGAAATCTGAATTGTACTTTCCGAGCAACCTGAAGTTTCAAGTTTAAATTTGAAAGAGGTGAAAAACCAGTGTGCGTGTTTGTGTGTGTGTGTGTGTGTGTGTTTGTGTGTGTGTGTGTGTGTGTTTGTGTGTGTGTGTGAGTGTGTTGACAGAGAATAATTGCTCTGTCACAGCCCTGCTCTGTCCTGTCAGTTGAGATCACTTTGCCCTGGCACACTTTGAAAGCTAGTGACGTCACATTACTTAGTCAGCCAGTAACATTACCATTCCCAGCTCTATAGATTCCTACATGTCATTATGAAACGTAATGGCTATTAGTGTATAATGTGAATATAATGAATGTCTTGATTCCCAGACATGCAAGACAGGTCACAAACAGGCTTTCGTGGAAGAGACTTCAGTCCTCCTCTCCGCTTCCTCCCCTTCCCCCCCCTCTCCTCCTCTCCCCTCCTCTCCTCCTCCCCTCTCCCCTTCTCTCCTCCTCTCTCCTCCTCTCCCCTCCTCTCCTCCCCTCTCCTCCCCGCCCCTCCTCCGCTCCCTCTTCCCTCCCCTCCTCTCTCTTTCTCCATGTGCAGTCCTCCCCTCTCCTCCCCACCCCTCCTTCCTCTCCCCCCCCTCCTCTCTCCTCTCTCCTCTTCCTCCCCTCTCTCTCTCCTCCTCTTCCTCCCAGCAGCCCTACTCTCCTTTCTATCTTGTTATCTCAGCAAGTGTTTCCTGTGAGCCTCTCTCTCTCTCTCTCTCTCTCTCTCTCCCTCTCTCTCTCTCCCTCTCTCTCTCTCTCCCTCTCTCTCTCTCTCTCTCTCTCTCTCTCTCTCCTGTCTGACAGGTCCAGCAGCCTCTGGGTCTGCAGATCCATTGTTCACTGTGCGGTTTGAGCTTTGTAAATGAGCTGGAAACGATTTGTCAGACATGAGGAGAAGGGGAGAGAGATCGTGGGCGGGGGGGGACAACAAGTATAGAACAGAGGTTTGACGTAGCTGTGCAGCTGAACTGTACCCCTTAGATATGTTAATGGCGCTCACCCTAATTGGCTCAATTCAGGCCATTAAGACCTATATTATCTAGAGCTCCCAGATATAGGCTAATTGGAAGGAATGTTCTTGTTTTATGCCTTCATGAGAATGTTCAGCGCCATGTTGTGGGGTGAACACCACATGCTGTAGTTGACATATTTCCTGTTCCCCTGAGACATCAGTAGCATGAGTACCAGCCAAGTTTAGACCTGCTCACAGGTCAAGGGGCTGGATTATGTCCAGGCTCTGATTTCTAGAGTGACGTGACATTAAGTGTTGTTAAGTCGACTTCACAAGACTCGGTCGTATGTGAACGTCTGTTTGGACAAATGTTCATTGAAAAAAAAGAGAGTCCCCCTTGTTCTTCAGTGAAGCGAACCTTAACTGGGAACATTAAGGGAGTCAGATGGCTCAGTGGTTAAGGCGCTGGCCTCGTGATCGGAAGGTTGTGAGATCGAGCCCCAGCTGTGGCTATATGATGTTGGATGTTGACACTTCACCCTACTTGCCTCCGGGAAATTGTCCCTGTACTTACTGTAAGATACTTTGGATAAAAGCATCTGCTAGATGAATAAATGTAAACTGGATTTCCACTGTGAGAGGATTGGCAAGATTATTTATTCTGTGGTCTGATTCCTGTTGACCGTCAGCATGGCCCTCTTTAATGAGAAAGTTCCTGCAACATCAGAGGATATCCACACACTTCCTGATCCTTAATCAACACAGCGTCTGTCTCACCTGCATTCCAAAGGTCAACCAAAGGTCACAGAATGCAGAGAGACCTCCCACATCTTCCTGAGACTGACCTCTCTGAGACACAAGGCTCTTCCATGTAGGGAGCCAGACAGACCGGCCACACCCTGAACCTCTTCCATGTAGGGAGCCAGACAGACCGGCCACACCCTGAACCTCTTCCATGTAGGGATCCAGACAGACCGGCCACACCCTGAACCTCTTCTCCTGCTTCCTTCTGACTAACTCGCCGGCCAAAGAACATTCCTCACACTTAAAAGTATATCCTCCTCTGCTTTTCTGTCAAACTCTTCCCTTCCCCGCGCCCATCCGTGCCCGTCAGAGCCCCCATTTGCAGGGTAGCGTTCCCAGGGACAGGATCGACCCCTGGGGAGTTCGGGGGGTGACACGGAGCACAGAGCATGACGAGAAAATAAAGGTCTCAGAGCGTCCATGAGACCTGCCAGTGGAACCCAGAAAAGGGAAACATGCTATAAAGCATGCCCACATGAAGCTGGTGTGACGTGGGAACCGTTCGGCCCTGCTCCAGGCTCAGATCTCCATGTAGCTGCCCCAGGGCAGGGCCTCCAGATGCCCCAGGGCAGGGCCTCCAGATGCCCCAGGGCAGGGCCTCCAGATGCCTCAGGGCAGGGCCTCCAGATGCCCCAGGGCAGGGCCTCCAGATGCCCCAGGGCAGGGCCTCCAGATGCCCCAGGGCAGGGCCTCCAGATGCCTCAGGGCAGGGCCTCCAGATGCCCCAGGGCAGGGCCTCCAGATGCCCCAGGGTCACTGTGGACCTTCTTTCACCCTACCAGCTACCTCACACCACACAGACCTCCTCTTTCTTCTCCATTGCTGGGAACGGGGCATAAGTTAAGAACACAGCCTTGAGATCCGCCTTAATACATGAGTGGACATCAGGCCTATGAGACGAATCCAAACCACACTAAGAAAACATCGCTGAAACGGCTTTGATAAAGAAAGAGAACGGAAGGGTTCTTTACGGCGAGAACACGAAATGAGGCCCGGATTCGAGAGAGAACTAACCCCCTCCCCCGGTGTAAAAGAACTGTTTCTCTGCAACCGTAGAGGAAATCAAATATCCACAAGTAAGATCCTTTATTATAAAAGACTGGATTGTTTGCTAGGTCAGACTGTTTATGTGAAGCCAAGCAAATATTTGCTTTAAATTATGTCACAATGTATTGAGGGTGTGGCTTCTGTGTTCCTAGCAGGAAGGAACAATATGTTGGATTTGGGAACAAGTGTGCATTTGTTTAGTTTAACAACTCTTGATTTCCTGTGAGAACAGCCAAACACAAGCGGACACGTAAACCGCTGCTTATCTCTGAAACAATGGATCTATATACTGTATCTGACTCCATCAATCACACAGCTTCATTTGGAGCTGCTACGTTTTTTATTTGGTTTTCATCTTAGAAAGAAAAGCAACGAGTCAGTAACACGTCCCTGGACCTTTGAGAACACAGTCACTCCATGAATACAAAACCTCAACCCACTATTAAATAATGGATCATGTGTTTCAGAGAGTGAATGCTCCTAACTTCTCCAGCTCCTTGTCCACCCATGCACCTGTCCCTCTGAGCTACTCTTCGTGGTTCTGGTCCCTGGTCCCTGGAGCAGGACCCCTGTGGGGGGGGGGGCAGGGGGACAGGGGGGGGGGGGCCCTGGGCGTGCCAGAAGAAAGATGGCCGCCCTCCTGCACTCCACTCTCACACAAACCCTTATTGTTCCTCAAACGGTTCATGGCTACTCAAACTAGCCCACCGTTACCATGGAAGCTCGCTGGGCGCTGGGACAATATTAAAGAGCTTTTTTTCTGGGTGTTGGAAGCCTGCTATGGCTGTTGGCTGCAGTCCGCAGGCTGCAGGTGTGTCTGGGGGGAAAACAAACACATTCAAATGAGGTCTGTGGGTTTGGCTGCGCTGGACGCTCACCATGTGGACCGCAGTCTGCCTCACAGCTCGCCAACCAGCGGTTCTGCTCAACAAAGACCGGAACCGGACAGTTCAGGGAAACATCCACCAAAGGGCCAGTGGTTGTTCATCGTTATCACATTCTCTGTGACAGTAATGTTCCTGGTCTTTTGAGTGTTCCTAATGGCAGCTTGGTGATAAAGAGGGAAAGGATGAATCATCAATGAGTTTGGAGCGTTCAGAAAACATTGAACAATGAAACAAACCAGAACATGAGCAGAACCGTCCCAGACCCCCCCCCCCCCCCATCTGTATGACCTCAGCAGCCTCAGTGTGACCTCAGCAGCCTCATTATGACCTCAGCAGCCTCAGTATGACCTCAGCAGCCTCATTATGACCTCAGCAGCCTCAGTGTGACCTCAGCAGCCTCATTATGACCTCAGCAGCCTCAGTGTGACCTAACAGCCTCAGTATGACCTCAGCAGCCTCATTATGACCTCAGCAGCCTCATTATGACCTCAGCAGCCTCAGTGTGACCTCAGCAGCCTCATTATGACCTCAGCAGCCTCAGTATGACCTCAGCAGCCTCAGTATGACCTCAGCAGCCTCATTATGACCTCAGCAGCCTCAGTGTGACCTCAGCAGCCTCATTATGACCTCAGCAGCCTCAGTATGACCTCAGCAGCCTCAGTATGACCTCAGCAGCCTCATTATGACCTCAGCAGCCTCAGTGTGACCTCAGCAGACTCAGTGTGACCTAACAGCCTCAGTATGACCTCAGCAGCCTCAGTATGACCTCAGCAGCCTCAGTGTGACCTCAGCAGCCTCAGTATGACCTCAGCAGCCTCAGTGTGACCTAACAGCCTCAGTATGACCTCAGCAGCCTCAGTATGACCTCAGCAGCCTCAGTGTGACCTCAGCAGCCTCAGTGTGACCTCAGCAGCCTCAGTGTGACCTAACAGCCTCAGTATGACCTCAGCAGCCTCAGTATGACCTCAGCAGCCTCAGTGTGACCTCAGCAGCCTCAGTGTGACCTAACAGCCTCAGTATGACCTCAGCAGCCTCAGTATGACCTCAGCAGCCTCAGTGTGACCTCAGCAGCCTCAGTGTGACCTAACAGCCTCAGTGTGACCTCAGCAGCCTCAGTATGACCTCAGCAGCCTCAGTGTGACCTCAGCAGCCTCAGTGTGACCTAACAGCCTCCCCCTACCTGTGGCCCTACAGCTCAGTGAACTGCACTAACTCTGCTGGTGTTCCTCTTTCATGGCTCAAGCTACAGCTCAGTTCTGAGATGATGTCATCTGGTGTCCCAGTGGCACACTGACCTCCCTCCCTCCCTCCCTGCCTGCCTCACCCATCTCCCTCCCTCACCCTCCCTCCCTCTCCCTCCCTCCCTCCCTCCCTCACTCATCTCCCTCCCTCCCTCCTCATGGGGTGTCATCTCCTGCTTCCACATGTTCATGCAGTTGCAGGACTTTGTCACTGTCACAGAGCACAATGTGTATTGTTCTCTCTGGTCCCCTGCCTGAAGACCACACAGTTATAGCTATTCTGATGGAGATTGTGTGTTTGTGGGGTGTGTGTGTGAGAGAGTGTGTATGTGAGATAGTGTGTGTGAGTGTGTGCGTGTGTGTGCGTGTGTGTGAGAGTGTGTGTGTGTGTGTGTGTGCAGGAAGAGGCAGGGAAGAGTTCATTCTGTGTGATGTTGTGTCACAGCCCCTCCTGCTGAGCCTGGGTCCCTCTGTGCTGTGTTCCCACAGCCCTGCCTGTCTGTCTGTCTACCTGTCTGTCACAGCCCTGCCTGTCTGTCTGTCTACCTGTCTGTCACAGCCCCTGCCTGTCTGTCTGTCTGCCTGTCTGTCTGCCTGTCTGCCTGTCTGTCACAGCCCTGCCTGTCTGTCTGTCTACCTGTCTGTCACAGCCCTGCCTGTCTGTCTGTCTGCCTGTCTGTCTGCCTGTCTGCCTGTCTGTCACAGCCCTGCCTGTCTGTCTGTCTACCTGTCTGTCACAGCCCTGCCTGTCTGTCTGTCTGCCTGTCTGTCTGCCTGTCTGCCTGTCTGTCTGCCTGTCATAGCCCTGCCTGTCTGTCTGCCTGTCTGTCTGTCCATTGCCCTGCCTGTCTGTCTGCCTGCCTGTCTGTCTGCCTGCCTGTCTGTCATTGCCCTGCCTGTCTGTCTGCCTGAAAACAGAAAATGTGACCTGATTCAAGTGGGTGTGACTGACAGACCTTTCCTCAAAGCCGTCCAACTTCAGAGTCCTCAGATCACAAGGAGGGTCTTGTGCTCGTCTCAGGAGCCCCAGTGTGGACCTGGAAACAGGAAGAAGGTGCCTCTCACAGTCCAGACCTTCATTAGTGACTCAGGTTGGGAGGCTTCAATCCGTCTCTCTCTGTTTGGGGAGAGCCTGATGGGGGCCTGCTTCAGCTCTCTAATCACCTCCCAGACGTCATGTCCTGGAACGGGACGCTTGTATAATCTGGCTCGTTAATGCAGAACATTACACATCATTACAAGGAGATGCAATCTATCATAGGTTTGAGCCAAATCCGGTTATTCTGATACGAAGCAGCTCGATCTAATGTGCAGATACAGATGTACAGCACTGCTCTGCTAATCTCAGCACTAGCAGCTGAGTAAATATTTACTCGGAATAAAAATGTATTGGCTATTTTGATTATGGAAGTCTGTTTGAGTGTACTATCCCTTTACTTGGGAAACTATGGTGATCTGTAGTGGAACGGGAGAGTTGAGTAACTCTAATGTTTCACACAAACCATTATGCTTCAGCCTGATTCTCGCAAAAACAGTCTAGAACAGTCAAGTCCTGATTGGCCGAAAGACCTGAGTACACAAATACACAATCAGCCAATTACCTCAGGCTCTGGCAAATGGAGATTAACGATCAGCAGTTCATTGCAGCGATAAGATAGGAAACTCCTATCAGTCTCTGTTAGATGTTGTTAACGAGCTCATCTCCTCCTCCTGAGTGTCTCCTGAATGTGTTTCATCTGTTGTGGAGACTGGGAGAATGTCCAACTGCTTCAGGCTTCACTCTCTCTCTCTCTCTCTCTCAGTCTCTCTCTCTCACTCTCTCTCTCTCTCTCTCTCTCTCACTCTCTCTCTCTCTCTCTCTGTCTCTCTCTCAGTCTCTCTCTCTCTCTCTCTCTCTCTCTCTCTGTCTCTCTCTCTCTCTCTCTCAGTCTCTCTCTCTCTCTCTGTCTCTCTCTCTCTGTCTCTCTCTCTCTCTCTCTCTCAGTCTCTCTCTCTCTGTCTCTCTCTCTCTCTCAGTCTCTCTCTCTCTCTCTCTCTCTCACTCTCTCACTTCATCTCCCACATACTCTCACACTAAAACACACACACCCGCCCTTCACACACTCACGTGCTTCACAAACTCACACGCACTCTCTCTTTTTACACACTCTCGCACTCACAAACTCTTTTTACACACTCTCACTCACAAACTCTTTTTACACACTCTCTCCATTCACTGTCACACTCTTACACAAGCTCTCACACTCAGCACAGCAGTTCCATCTTCTTTTGGATGAACTCATCAGGTCTTACTATTCACAGATCCACCATGTCTTGTATCTCCATCTCAGGAAGATAACATGGAGGGGCTGATGGAGAGCAGCCTGCTTGGTGGGTCTTTGTGTAGCTGCCTACACACGTTTGGCCCCAACATCTTCAGAGAAGCGCGCTAATGAACCACTCCACTTCAACCTCATTATACCAGCAGCACCACCAAAACACTGCTCTCATTAAAGCCAACCTTTGTGTCTCCACAACAGTTAGCAGCCATTTTGCCTTCGCCATTAGAGGACAAAGAGAGGGGAGGTAAAACAGTTTACCCACAAATGTCCCTGGGTGTGCCCACAGGCGCCCTCACGCATTCAGACGGCAACAGAACGACCATCTGCTCCTTTCATCAAACCCACACCCTCACAAACCCCTCCTGTCACCCCACCACACATCCACCCGCTCCAACACCGCCGACCAGAGGACCGGTTGACCGAACCCCCTCCCACCCAGACCCTTCATCCTCTGGAGGGTGAAAGGTGCTCAAGGGACCTCTGGAGCTAGTGAGGGTCTGGTTCCACTATCTGTGATCTACCATGACAGCTAGAGCTGTCTCCTCTGTCTCACCTCTCTGTCTCCTCTGTCTCTCCTCTCTGTCTCCTCTCTGTCTCCTCTGTCTCTCCTCTGTCTCTCCTCTCTGTCTCCTCTCTGTCTCCTCTGTCTCTCCTCTGTCTCTCCTCTCTGTCTCCTCTGTCTCTCCTCTCTGTCTCCTCTGTCTCTCCTCTCTGTCTCCTCTCTCTCTCCTCTCTCTCCTCTCTGTCTCCTCTGTCTCACCTGTAGCAGAGTCTCCACAACCATTCCCTCGTCAGTGAGACACACTGACGAAACCAGGGTTATGGATTTCCAAACCAGTGCTGAAAGGTCAGGAAGGCCTTGGAATAGCTGGTTCACAAGTCTGAACAGAGGATTTATCCCAAAACAGACAGTTAATGGATTACAAACATCTCACAAAGACAATACTGCTTATTGGACACTGAAAGGACTGGAACTGTGTGAATTATCTTTAAATGCTGTGTTTGATGTAATGTGATGTTTAATGTAACTCCCTTCTCCTTTGTTACAAATAACTCATTCTTGGTATATAGATGATCGGACAAAACTAACAATGACATTTCTGAATGTTACAATTGTTAGTTATGGAAGTTAAGCACTCCCACTGACATTGAAAGATACCCACTCCCGAGACTTTCACAACTCATGCAAATCACAGCAGGAGACCATCTTCAGATAAGGGAGCACCAACCCCCCTTTATCTTTGCTGGTATAAAAGCCCCAAACCTTGAATCAAACCCCCTCTTTCGCCTGCAGTTATCGTGAGGATAGTAACCTCTGGATTTAGCTGTCATATTGAGCAACCTCTGGATTTACCTGAACCCTTCAACGGAACCAAGGACCATAACGGAAGTTAAGGAAAACTTCCTTTGATTTCTTGGACACCACACACGGAAGATCAACTACCTTTCTTCAACAGACAGTAACTGCTATTTAAGCTAATTTCTTACGCGTAGGCCTTGGCATAAGTGTGGTGAACTGTAACTGATTTAAGTAGTCTTCCTATCTTAGCATAACAGTGCTTTGTCTCCTTAATAACACCCCCCCCCTTTCCCTTGTCTCCCCCCTTGTCTGTTTCCATTTGCTTAAATAAACCCTTTTATATACAATTCTCGTCATCGGATATGCACTAATTCTAAGGAACTTTCATGACTTCAAGTTAAAGAGACTGATCAAAAGGCTATTATTTGTTCATTAATCAATAAGGTTTTCCTTTATCCCTTACCAAAAACAAAGGTGGTGCCCTGTTTATTCGAGACTTCCCAGATATGAGATTAATAAATTAATAGATTAATTCCATATGCAGTACCCTTTTCTACCAGTTAGCTTACCCGCTAGCTTCCCCCGCTACACCACCTCTCTGTCTCACCTCTCTGTCACCTCTCTGTCTCCTCTCTGTCTCCTCTGTCTCACCTCTCTGTCTCCTCTCTGTCTCCTCTCTGTCTCCTCTGTCTCTCCTCTGTCTCACCTCTCTGTCTCCTCTCTGTCTCCTCTCTGTCTCCTCTGTCTCTCCTCTCTCTCCTCTCTGTCTCCTCTGTCTCTCCTCTCTCTCTCCTCTCTCTCCTCTCTGACAGGACCAGAAACACTGACTGATTAGACTGATTAGAGCTAATCTGAAGCTGTCTAAACTGAAGAATGAATTAGACAAGAGACGTTGATGTAGAAATGTTAAGATTGTGTGCTAGCTTCTCTCTCTCTCTCTCCCCCTCTTTCTCTCTCTCTCTCTCTCTCCCCCTCTTTCTCTCTCTCTCTCCCCCTCTCTCTCTCCCTCTTTCTCTCTCTCTCTCTCTCTCTCTCTCCCCCCTCTCTCTCTCCCCCCTCTCTCTCTCTCTCTCTCTCACAGTGCTCCTGTGTTTGTGGACGTGTTAGAATCTCGTTGGTTCCATGTTTCAGGTTTCCTTCCTCCAGAGACAGTCCATCCTTCCCAGACCTTCCAGGGTTGGCAGAGTCTCCAGTCCCTCCATCCTTCCTCCTAAAACTCCCGTCGAGAAGCTTCCGTGACGCTCCCAGACCCCTGTCTTCCTGGCTGCTGCCTGTGTGAGGGCCCGGCCCCTGAACAGCTCCACCCAGGGCTACTGCCTGTGTGAGGGCCCGGCCCCTGAACAGCTCCACCCAGGGCTGCTGCCCGTGTGAGGACCCCGGCCCCTGAACAGCTCCACCCAGGGCTGCTGCCTGTGTGAGGGCCCGGCCCCTGAACAGCTCCCCACCCAGGGCTACTGCCTGTGTGAGGGCCCGGCCCCCTGAACAGCTCCACCCAGGGCTGCTGCCCGTGTGAGGGCCCGGCCCCTGAACAGCTCCACCCAGGGCTGCTGCCTGTGTGAGGGCCCGGCCCCTGAACAGCTCCACCCAGGGCTACTGCCTGTGTGAGGGCCCGGCCCCTGAACAGCTCCACCCAGGGCTGCTGCCCGTGTGAGGGCCCGGCCCCTGAACAGCTCCACCCAGGGCTGCTGCCCGTGTGAGGGCCCGGCCCCTGAACACAGCTCCACCCAGGGCCCCCCCGCGGCTGTTTAAAGACGCACCAGGTTGGGCCAAACAAACATACATGAATATCTGGGGATCTTTGATGAATATTCACACACAAGCTGTCTGAGGCAGAGAGATAACAGCTGGTGTGCCAGGGCCCCGCTGATGTCCCAGCACCATGCCTGGACGCAAGCCCTGGCACCTGGGCTGCTCGGGGGGGGGGGGGGGGGGGGGGTGCCCCTGTGGGGGGCCTCGTGGGGGTGGGCAGACCTGTGGCCACAGCCAGACTGACACACAGCCTCAGGAATCCCCAGATCCTGCTCTGACAGTGTTTACATGCAGGAGGTCAAAGACTTAATCCTCTTCCTCCAGTGGCCAGTGTGGGCTGGTCAGGCTGCTGGGTACTCAGCTTCATCCAGCCTGCATCCTCCACCTCGGCTCCATGACAGAACAATGAAACAGATGAAGATGGAGATAGGTTGATGAAATGTTCGAATTTCTTACGAGTTCATAGTTTTTCCCTGTCGTAAGTCGAACAGGATGTGATGTGTGAGGCCCAGGCTCAGCCGGGGCCAGCATGGAGGCAGAGCTGTTTGGCTGCTACTGTTGCAGGGCAGGTGTTAACACAGATGGCTTCGCTTGTATCACGTTGGGGTTTCCCAGTTAAGGCTTTTGTTAAGGGGTTCTGACAATGACGTGCATAGCTAATTGAATTGAATTTGTGTTAATTTAATTAAATCATAAGTACGTGTTCATTACTTTAGCGGCAGGAGGAGAGGAACATCGCTGATTGGTTCTTCTTGGTTCCAAACTGACTTGGTGAATCTGAGTTTGGTCACATTTTTCATTACATCTGAATTTCTCTCCCAGTGAGATCAATCAACTTTGCCCTTTTTAATAGTGAAGCATAATCTCTCGCAGTAATCCAGCGGGGTGTGCCAAAAACAAGTATTGTAAAGATGTTCTGGTGAGTTGGTGGGGTGGGAAAGCTCGTCTGATAGGTCAGAGGGGCCTGTGTTCAGTGTGCCTGGCGTGGTCGCCACGCCGACAGCCTGCTGGTTGGCCCTGGCAACATGGCATCGTCCCTCCTGGCTGTCAGTGTGCCAGGCCTAGACTGCAGCTGCCACAGGAACCCTCTCGCACACACACACACATACAAACACCACCCCCCCCCCCCACACATACACACACACACACACACACACAAACACCCCCCCCCCACACACACACACACACACACAAACACCCCCCCACACACACACACACACAAACACCCCCCCCCACACACACACACACATACAAACACACACTCACTCACGGCATAATGATGCCAAACTTGCCAGAACCTAATCTCCTATCTTTTTAATCAAAGACATTTGTAGCCAAGGACCCTGCCAATAACGAGATGACTAATTAGCAGAAATGCTGGTGAACAAACACGTTGTTCTCTGACCAACACTGCCCTTCATCATCCTGGGAGCCCAGAAGAGTCTGTGAAGCAGATTCACCACAGAATCCAGTAAGTCTTCTGATGTTTGGATGTAAAGTTGTGACAGGAATCGTTAAAACAACATTTAAACACTAATTAAACACTCCATTCAGTTTCATAACTAATGTCCACATTGACACGTGTCCCTCTGGTGAATTATTAATGTCTTTCTTGTTTGGTTACAGCGTGGAGGGGGGGCCTCTGATCAGGGGGTCCTGTGGTGGAGGGGGGGGCCTCTGATCAGGGGGTCCTGTGGTGGAGGGGGGGCCTCTGATCAGGGGGTCCTGTGGTGGAGGGGGGGGCCTCTGATCAGGGGGCCCTGTAGTGGAGGGGGGGCCTCTGATCAGGGGGTCCTGTGGTGGAGGGGGGGCCTCTGATCAGGGGGCCCTGTGGTGGAGGGGGGGCCTCTGATCAGGGGGTCCTGTGGTGGAGGGGGGGGCCTCTGATCAGGGGGTCCTGTGGTGGAGGGGGGGCCTCTGATCAGGGGGCCCTGTGGTGGAGGGGGGGCCTCTGATCAGGGGGTCCTGTGGTGGAGGGGGGGCCTCTGATCAGGGGGTCCTGTGGTGGAGGGGGGGCCTCTGATCAGGGGGTCCTGTGGTGGAGGGGGGGCCTCTGATCAGGGGGTCCTGTGGTGGAGGGGGGGCCTCTGATCAGGGGGTCCTGTGGTGGAGGGGGGGCCCCTGGGGGACCTGCAGGCAGTGGCAGCCTCCTCGTTCAGCTGCGAGGATGATTGTTCTGGAGAAACTCAGTTTGGATCCAGCTGGGTGTTCGGCTCCTCTGAGCTCAGGTCAGGAAGGACTTCCCTCGGTCCAGAGGCTCCTTAGTGTCAGGTTGTGGGTTCTGATAGCAGATTCTCTCCACAGTTTAAAGAAAATTGGACAACTTCAATGTGTGCTCTTCCCTGGGACACCTGGGCTGCTCAGAGCAACATTTAGTGACCTGGAAACTCTAAAGGTGTTTTTACAGTTGCAGTGGCTTGGACAGAAGTCCTCAGTTCTCCTGTTCCTCTTAGCACAGAGGAGCACTTCCCTCCATACCTTCAGGGGTTAAATATTGATGCTTTCTGCTGGGTTATGTGTTGGCTGAGTGGCCATCTGGACAGGTTATCCTGTCAGTCGTAAAATATTCATCCCCCTCCCCTGGCGAACATGAACAGTAATACACACAGGGGGCTTCTGTTCTGGGGAGGGGGGGAGGGGTAGTGTGTGTGTGTGTGTGTGTGTGTATCTAGTAGCGTTAGTGCATGCATGCTTGGGGTGTGTGTAGTGTGAGAGGGTCATTAGTGTGAGTGTGTTTATATGTGTGTGTGTTTTTGTGAGTGTGTGTGTGTGTGTGCGAAAGAGAAAGGGATGCTGTGAATGACCCAGTGTTGAACAGATCCTTCTACCAGATGGGTGGTGAGGTACGTCCTACTTGACAATGCAGAGAGACTCGGTAAGCTGGTAACTGATCACAAGGCCTGTGGTCTCTAAGGGTTCAAGTGATTACAGGGACATATATAATGCAGGTGAAAACACAAGTGTCTTTAATACGCAGCAACAGCAGAGATCCAGCCTGTCAGCTAGCAGCCATCTTGTCCACTCCACAGGTGAAGATCAGCTGATCTTGACATCTTCCTGATCAGCGCTCCGGAGGCCCCAACAGACCAATCAGAGCGCTCAGCCTTTGCTGACAGATCCTGCGTCTCTCTCTCCACATCAGCGAGCTGATTGGCCCTGGAGGACGTGCCGTGAGCTAACTAAGCAGCTGGAGGAGCTGATCATCTGGTCCTGCTAGCCACCGGGGACACATTTGAGGAGCGCACGCTGTGTTCTGGTCAGTGAGCCACACACTGACGCTGCTGTCAGCTTCTTGCCACTTGCTCAATTTGTTTACTGACCAGTGAATGAACAGGTGTGCTCAGGACTGCAGAAATGA
>CM059324.1:14732808-14767808 GCA_030340685.1 Protosalanx chinensis | reverse complement strand
GCAGTCGTGAATCACCTGGACAGACACAGTAACACAGCAACACAGGAACACAAGAACACAGTAACACAGTAACACAGCGCTGCTGAATAAACACATGAATACACTTCATTTGAATGGTTTGAAATGACGTATGTAATAGTCCCTTGGAAGTATTTGACAAAGAAGTGTAACATACACACAGTAATACAAACAGCAGCAGCTTTATTCACCTGTCAACCTCTCACCTTAAGGATGTGCTTATGCTCCAGGATCATAGAAAGGCCGTTCTTGAAAGCTCGGACTCCAAGTAACAGGATGTCGAACAGGTAGACCCTGTTCTTGGTAGCTATCTGAATGACCGAGAGGTTTAGGGGAATAAGGAGAGTCATTAAGCTCATCTCACTGTGTTTAATCTCTCTGATTCCAGGAATCTTTATTTCTCTGGCACACACACAGGTACACGCAAACACGTACACGCAAACACACACAAACACACACACACAGATACACTGTACCTGTAACCAACAGAGTCTTTCATGCTGGAAGGTCCCAACGCCGTCTCCTCCTAAGCCAATCACCTGCTGTTTCCGGATGTGCATCACCTTTGAGTCGGACCAGGTTGACGTTTAGACTTAATTCTACTGCCTAGCATTTTTGGTAAGTTGTGTTTAAAGGCATTATTGTGGAAAAACATGAACAAGACTACTCACTGCAGTTCCAAACTTCTCATGAAACTCGTCAACGACCACAAAGTCAACATAATTCTCCTCGTTATCGTCGTCATCTAGGGAAAGGATAATTGGTTGACGTGTGAATCTTTCCAGGCATTTCATCTGTTGAATGCTGATTAGTTCATGTTAAGCAGAGGATGTTTCTGGTTCTCACCCAGTCTGATGTTCTTACTGTAAGGCTGAAACTCTGCTACTGTGAGCTGGCCCTCTGTGCTGCTGCCACCTGCTTCACTGCATCATGAAGTCATTCATTCAGCACACACTCTGATCCAGAGAGACTTACAGCACAGTACAGGGACATCCCCCCCCCCCCCCCCCTGAGCCAAGTACAGTGAAGTGCCTTGCTCAAGGACACAATGTCATTTGGCACGGCCGGGAATCGATCATCAACCCCATTCTTGGTTCGTAGTACAGAACCCTGGTGCTTCATGCTTACTTACTCATCATAAACCACTTACCTCTTGTCACTCTTTGATACGTGGAGAAATTCCACTGCAAGATTGTTAGACTAGGTTAGACATTTCAACCAAACTTTGTTCTATTTTCTTGCCTGATATCTTAATAAGATGTAATAAATAAAACACTTTAGCTTAACAAGATGTAATAAATAAGACACTTTAGCTTAACAATATGTAATAAATAAGACACTTTAGCTTAACAAGATGTAATAAATAAATACACTTTTACCATTTAGGATCTCATGTCCAAAGAACAGTTTAACACCAGGGAACTTCCTGCCTGTCTTCAGACAAACAACTGGAAAAATACAACTTGATTTTCAGTTTTCAGGCTAAATTAAGGCAAGTTAACCAGTTAGTTATCAGTTAGCTCTTCTGTGCTTATTGCTAATTGAGTTAAATTAGTTACCTTCGTCCAAAACTATCGTCTTATTTTGATTAATCCGCTTCACAACGCCAGTGAATGTTGCTGTTTCTAGTGTTAATTTGACGTGTTTTCTTTTAAAGCTGTCTAGAAAGTCGTCCATGTTCATTTTAGTCTTATTTTAGTCTTATTTTAGTCTTATTTTAGCCTCTTCAATAAACATGAAGTGAAACTGCAGTTGAACCACATGAGGGCAGGTCTGAGACATTTCTGATCCACCAATAAAACTACTGGTTCAAAACATGAATTCAGTAGTGGGTAAATGTCCCCTATAATTACATTGTAAAGCTCATTATAAAGTGTGTTACATTGATTTGATCTTGTGGCAGGATCCTAGTTCTTAATAAGAGTTAAAGATGTAAAGATGTGGTCTTTAGTAGAGTCCTATCAGTTTCAGACAAACTGTGTGAAGTGGTTAGTCTAATCTATGGGAGTGTTCACTGATAAGCGGAGTTGTTCTTCTGTGGAGTTGATAATCCCTGATTTGACCAACACAATACAATGACTGTGCTTATGTCAACATTGGAACAGGAAGGTACCCATCTTCCTCACCCTCCTGAGCTTAAACACAGGCAGTGGGATAAACCTGCAGTTACAGATAGACACAGCTCAAGGGGATAAACACAGCTCAGGGGATAGACACAGCTCAGGGGATAGACACAGCTCAGGGGATAGACACAGCTCAGGGGATAGACACAGCTCAGGGGGGATAGACACAGCTCAGGGGGATAGACACAGCTCAGGGGGATAGACACAGCTCAGGGGGATAGACACAGCTCAGGGGATAGACACAGCTCAGGGGGGGATAGACATAGCTCAGGAGGATAGACACAGCTCAGGGGATAGACACAGCTCAGGGGGGGATAGACACAGCTCGGGGGGGATAGACACAGCTCAGGGGGGGATAGACACAGCTCAGGAGGATAGACACAGCTCAGGGGATAGACACAGCTCAGGGGGGGATAGACACAGCTCGGGGGGGATAGACACAGCTCAGGGGGGGATAGACACAGCTCAGGGGGGATAGACACAGCTCAGGGGATAAACACAGCTCAGGGGGGATAGACACAGCTCAGGGGGGATAGACACAGCTCGGGGGGGATAGACACAGCTCAGGGGGGGATAGACACAGCTCAGGGGGGATAGACACAGCTCAGGGGATAAACACAGCTCAGGAGGATAGACACAGCTCAGGGGATAAACACAGCTCAGGGGGATAGACACAGCTCGGGGGGGATAGACACAGCTCAGGGGGGATAGACACAGCTCAGGGGATAAACACAGCTCAGGAGGATAGACACAGCTCAGGGGATAAACACAGCTCAGGGGGGATAGACACAGCTCGGGGGGGATAGACACAGCTCAGGGGGTATAGACACAGCTCAGGGGTATAGACACAGCTCAGTTGTAGAAGATCTGACCGCTGTTCAACAGGTTCCAGTCTATATGCTTCATAAGTGCCTGCTGAATTAAATCATTACCAGCAACACCTCGTATGGATTTGGTGGGAGAAAACAGGGATGTGTGCAGTGTGACCCTGTCTGACATGGAGACATTCCTCTGTAAAATGTGACCCATATCTGTCCAGAACGGTCACAAAGGAGCCCCTCCTACGAACCAGACATGACAGGCTGAGACAAGTCCAACTATAGAGCCGAAAACAGCCTTTTTAAAGACCACCTCTTCTACTCAGCAGGACCTTATTGGCTTAGGGTACCTGAAGGTTTTGGGACGTGGACGGTGCTGATTCATATGTTTTCCCCTTCTATCTAGACTTTTTTGGTTCTCGTTTCAATGTATAATTATAGGCTTCTACAATATTTGCTTAGCATACGTGAGAATAGTAAGATAGACGGAAATACCTTTTTTTTACCTTCTGCGCATATATGACTGAGCATTGTGAGCATCCCCAAAACAAGCTTTGTTGAATCAAGTTTCCGCCCACACACACACACGCACACAAACACACACACACACACAGGCACACACACACAGAGACACAGGCACACACACACGCACACACACAGAAGGATGCATGTTAATGTGGTGTCTCCTCATTGACAGTTCTGATCTCTTCACAGTGGCAGCAGCAGTGAGATGCGCTCCTCCAGCAGCACACATGGACAGTCTGGTTCAGCCACTTGTTGCTCAGTATCTGGCTATGGGATATCAATCTAAGGACAATAACCAACATGGAAACACTGAAGGAATAACTGGGAAGGAAAAACAACATCCGTAAGTTAGACTGAAAATGTTGGACTGAAATGCCAAAAGCGCCGTAACACAGGCTACTCTATAGTTTAGTTACACTAAACCTCCTTTAGTTATCCTTCTCCTTTTTTCTCTCTTTAATGTTTCTAAATTCTATTTTGTTGAATGCAGCGGGTCGGTTTTCCGTTTTGATTCGGTTTCTGCGTCGGTAATAACTTTACAGATCTGTGTTAAAGGCAGTCATCTTACTCTGAATCAGCTTCGACAGCCTGTATTGTCATGATTTTTTTGGGGGTGATAATTACTGTTTTTTATTTTCATGCCGGTTGTTTTGTGTGCCTGCTGCTTAAAAAGTTAAATGAAATGATGAGATAGTGGTTTCCAAAATAGAAATCTGCAACAAAGACTGCAAGGAAGCATATTACAAATGTGACCATTAGATTCAATGTGTCCCATTTCCAACGAACACGTTATTAACGAACACATGTTTGGATGTCTTAGACAACGTTAAAAATAACCTTTATTCAATTTGAAAGAACAACAAACAGTATTGACAACCATCCAACGCACACTCATACACAACCCCTCCCCCCTCGCCCCTAACCCTCCTCTCCCCTAACCCCCCCTCTCCTGTGTCTTGCCTGCAGGCACCTCTCCCCTGGACGTGTCGCCAGGACCAGGCCTACCCCTCCTGGACGCCCACCCAAGTTCCTCAAGCCCAGCCTGGCCCAGGTGACCCAGGGGAAAGTCATGTCTCTGGGGAACATGACCAAGGGGGCCAGCTGGGAGGAACTCATCCAGGCCTGTCTCCAGACCTTCGGTAGGATCCCACTCCTCATGTTACGCTGGTTGTTGGTTATTTTCCCTCCTAAAGTGTCTGTTTTGGTGAAAACCCCCAGATTCATCCATTAAGAGGACGGTTTTTAGACTTGAAGATGCTTGGTGGCATTCCTGTATTCAGTCGCAGATCTGACATCTCTTCATGGCAACAAGTTGTTTCTGTGTTTCTATTGGATGATGCCCCCCCCCCCTCCCCCCAGTTGTCCGGAGACCTGCTATGTTTGACACACACAGATATTTCACACGGCGATACTGATGAAATGTGGATCAGTATTCAAATGAAGTAACGAGCCAAAACCCCTCTGAAAGACATGAATCTGTTCGGAGTTTACTTGAAATACATGGAATGCAAAGTAACTGGTTGTTCTTAGAAATGTGACCTTTCTTGACAAGGTGGTCAGCGCCTTGTAGCACTAGTATAACTGGATCAGGTGAATGAGATGTGCCTGGCTGAGCTGTGTGGAGGGCCCTCAAAGTTATGGTGATTCTTTTTTTTTGAAGAGGAAAGCATTCAGATTGCTGTTGCCTAGAGACAAAATGGAGTGAAGAGAGCTCTGAGGAGGTGTTCTAAAGGAGAGGATACAGACTGACATCCCATAATTACATCTATCTGTCATGAGGGAGAATGAGAAGAGACAAGGCGGCTGTTCATTTAGCGCTCAGATGAATTATCAGTCAAGTGTAGAGAGCTCGTGAATTCATTTGAAACAAAACCAAATTTCCTTTGAAACCCTGCTTCTCTAAACTCTCATTCCTGTGAATCATGATTGGGATTAATTCAAGTCTTGAATCATCGTTAGGATGACTTTAACGTGTCTAAACATGGAGGTTTGTAAGATCCTTCAGTGTGGAATGTGGCTGTTGAATGCAGGTGAACAGGCAGGTGTATGAAGTGAGATCCCAGAGAAGTGAAGACTAGAGGGGCCATAGAGCGGCAGAGTGACGCGCTCCAGCTGTTTTCTGCCCCACATCAGAGACAGACCCCCCCGGGGGGCCGGGGGGGGGGGAGGGGGGCACCTTTTCAAATGTGAGAGCACACGTAAGAGCTATTTGAAGGATTACCTGATGGCTGGATCAAGCTCGGCCCGGCCCAAAGGTCAGACCCACAAACGTGGCTCCTCAGAAGCTGCAGGCTCTTTGAAATGCAGAGCTCCCTGGGGCTTGGATCAATGCTGCGTGACATCACTCCTCACCCCCAAGTCCTCACAGCACTGCCCCACTCCCGTGTTCACCAGACCCAACGCTGGACGTTCTGATCAATCGATCATGTAAACACATTACTGTTGTATCCATAGAATGAGATGTGGGATCTGCTGTAGATCAGCATCGTTCTCAAGGGGCTTGTTAAAGAACCCAGAAGCATCTCTGAGTATGACGCAACACTGAGATCCACAGTAACCATTGATCCATCTTGACAGGCTCTTTGTCCAAACACAACATGCGTAGGTTGGCTGGCAGTGTTTTCTGGCAGGGCACACGCATTGTAGCCATAGCTGTTTCATCACTTCCTGCATACGTCAGTGTGGTTTTCCAAAGTCTGGTGGACTATAGGGGATTTCCTCTGCAATCAGTCAAGTCTGGGCAGGGAGAAGGGGAGGACTGGAGGGTAGAGAAGGGGAGGGCTGGAGGGTAGAGAAGGGGAGGGCTGGAGGGTAGAGAAGGGGAGGGCTGGAGGGCAGAGAAGGGGAGGGCTTTAGGATAGAGAAGGGGAGGGCTGGAGGGTAAAGAAGGGGAGGGCTGGAGGGTAGACAAGGGGAAGGCTGGAGGGTAGAGAAGGGGAGGGCTGGAGGGTAGAGAAGGGGAGGGCTGGAGGGTAGAGAAGGGGAGGGCTGGAGGGTAGAGGGTTGTGAAAGACCCTGAAGTTATTGTTTACTTGAGGAATCCTTTTTGTTTCCTGTTGCCATAAAGAGGATGTAGGCTTGCTTGTTTTTTGAAATGCTGTTTTATTACCAAGGAGGTGGGGGTGGAGGTCAGGGTGAGGGGGGGGGGGGTGTGGGGGTGTTGGGGGTGGGCGGTGTGTTGAGGGTCGGGGTGTGAGAGGCTGGGATTCTGCATGTTTCATATTCTCACAGTTTCAAGATTGCGTGACATCAGAAAACCTCATTTCACCAACATCCAAAATCAATTTCACTTTGTGTTTCCTGTCTGGCGGGTCTGACTTCCCTAAATGAGGTTGGACGTCTGTTTCATGGACTGACTGGTCACACTGGAGTGAGCGCCGACTTGCAACACATCCTGAACTGCAAACCAGGCCATGCTGGGCGCCTGGATTAGCTGTGGCCTGCAGCTCACTGATAACAAAGATTAGACGTGAGCGGGGTTGCCATGACGTCGGGGTATTTCAAGGAGGATAAATGGGGTTCCATGGAAACCCAGCGTCCTTGGTGGCATCAATGACAACTGTCTGAGCTCGAAGTTCACACGTCATGCTAACGCATCAGCTCTGTTGTTTTTCATCGCCATCAGAAATCGACTGTAATCCTTTTATACCTGAGATTTGGCTTCACAAATGTCGGTCGCACATGTTTTTTCCGTTTTTGTTTTGATTATCAAAACAGGGGCCCCAGGGTTAGGGGCCTTCAGACAGGCCTGTATTGGCTCAGAGGAGGAGGTGGTCTCTCACACAGGAAGTGACAAATGGCAGATCGCAGGAAAGGCAAACCCGCTAGATTTCAGAAGCGTGCTACCTACTGTAATCTTTATCTCAACATTCGCAGGATAGAAGTCTGAAAAAGCCTTTTTTCTTGGTACTGATGACATACAAATGTTGCTGCCAAACACCTCAACCCTTAATCTCTTTAATTTAGATGACATTATATTCATAGAATGATGTATTCATAATATTCAGTCACAAAGATATCACAACTACTCGTATCTGGTCACAAAATAGACTGAAGGCTGTATATAGCCTAGTAACACCATCTATCTAACTTGGCACTGCAGTGTGCAACAGCATGTCTGCTGACGTGCTTTGTGTATGTGTGTGTGCTCTGTGTGTATGTGTGTGCTCTCTGTGTGTGTGTGTGTCTCTGTGTGTGTGTGTGTGTCTCTGTGTGTGTGTGTGGTCTCTTCCAGACTCGGAGGGGTGTGTGTGTGGGAGCAGCCATCTGATGAACATCACCCTGACCATGCACCGTCTCCTCATGTCCTCCAGCGATCTCCTGGACAAGCTCTCCACTCTATATCCTCTTCCCTGATTGGCTGAGCCGTCCGCTCTGCTCTCGCTGATTGGCCGAGCCGTCCGCAGGACAGGGAACATGCCGTTGTTACGTTCCTGACAAAGATAACAAGTTAACCGACTGAGCTGTGATGCTAGTGAGACAGATTTGTGGTTGTCAGTAGCAACAGGATATGCAGATCTGGTCTGCTTGTCACGGCTCAGTGCTGTACTGTACATGCCTCTCTGACACTACAGGGATGTTTACCATTCAGCCAACTGTCATTCAGCGAGTCCTTCTGTTGCCTGATGGGAGTTTGTGTTCCTTTCAACGTACCACAAAGTCTCGTTATTATCACATCTTGAGTCTCGTTATTATCACACCTTGAGTCTCGTTATTATCACATCTTGAGTCTCGTTATTATCACATCTTGAATCTCGTTATTATCTCACTTTGAGTCTCGTTATTATCTCATCTTGAGTCTCGTTATTATCACATCTTGAGTCTCGTTATTATCACATCTTGAGTCTCGTTATTATCACATCTTGAGTCTCGTTATTATCTCATCTTGAGTCTCGTTATTATCACATCTTGAGTCTCGTTATTATCTCATCTTGAGTCTCGTTATTATCACATCTTGAGTCTCGTTATTATCTCATCTTGAGTCTCGTTATTATCACATCTTGAGTCTCGTTATTATCTCACCTTGAGTCTCGTTATTATCTCATCTTGAATCTCGTTATTATCTCATTTTGAGTCTCGTTATTATCTCATCTTGAGTCTCGTTATTATCTCATCTTGAATCTCGTCACCATGTGTGAAGAACTACAGAGAAACTCCCTCATCCCAGTTTAACTCCCCCAGTCAGGGCAAAGAAACAGGGTGGGATTACTTTTGTATTCGTTTCAAATGCAGGAGCTTCTTACTGAGGCGTTAATTCACCATTCAGAGGCATCAGTGTTGTCAATTGTACTGAGAACCCAACCTGAATCAGAGACCCAGCCTAGGGGGCTTCAGGTGTTCCTCTCCCCCAGAACAAGTCCTCTTCAGCGGGATCCACAGAGCCTGAGGAGCCCCTCTCACCCAAGCCCACGTCAGAACTCTCCCTACGCACCCCTGGCTATATTTAAACACCCTCCCTCCCTCCCTCGCTCTCATCCCCGGCCTTGGTGGGCTCCATCAGATATGGTCCGACTGTGGGCTCGGACGGAGAAAACAAACACAGGAGCCATCGACAGCCTTCGTCCCCGTGTAGCTTTGGGGGCTGTGTGGGAAGCTCTTCAACTCCCATGACGCAATTAGCCTTTTTATTAGCATCTCTTCAAGCTGATTCCTGCCAGTAGAGTGGCTGTTGTGAGGCCCACAGTGTCAGGCTTTTTATAGACGTGTTTTTATCTAACAGGGATGTGCTTTTTGTTGTTGTTTTCGGATGAATCCAGCGTCCCAGTGGACACTGTGTGCTGAGACCACAACTACTTGGATCATTCTCTGTCCTCTCACTCCCACAGACCGTTAAACTGTTTTGCTTTCCCCAGACTGGGATTAGGGTTATTTGACAGACCAAGGCGGTTCTCAGCTCGTTATGTGGTTATTTCCAAGTGTCGGTTTTCAAACAACATTGTGTTAATCTGTTCACAACATAATGGGTCAGGTTCTATTGTGCTTGTGTCCTTCCAACACAACATACAAGCTGTTCACCTCACCAAGTTTCAGATCTTAGTTTCAGCTCTTAGTTATATGTCATATGTTTCCTGTTGTAGCTGAAAGCAGGTGTCATAAGACTCATGCAGTCCTACAGAGGAAGACATTTAATGTGCTCCTGTTTGTTTTAATACAAGATGTTTTTCTTAATTCCGATTTGTTACATTTAAAACGGCTGTGGACAGTGAACAGTCCTCAGATTGCCAGAAGATCTGCTACCTGATCAGGTAAGTGTGTGTGTGTGTATGTAGGTGTGTGTGTGTCTAATCCTACCTACCCACAGTAGACTCCTCAACATATCCTAAAACACACACCTAAACAGCCAACAGCTAGGTAGTGTGAGCAGCAGGTGTTGCTCTGGTCTGGGCTGGACTGTAGCATGGTTATCTCCTGTGATCTCCCTCCCTCAGGTACTGGATCACAGAGTTCTGGACTGTGTTCCGTCTCCACACCAGCCTGTCCGACTCCCTGGAGGAGTTCCAGGAGCTGCTGAGAGACCGCGGGCAGGAGAGACTCTGTCCCCTCCTGGACACCAAGTGGATGTGAGGGTCTTTACTAGAACACAGTCACAATGGGGTTTACCCTGTCGCCTCAGAATGACAATCTAGCTCATGAGGCTCATGCTCAGGACTGTGTTTGCTTTCTGTGTCTCTTGAAAAAGCCCTTTTTTGAAATGTACTGAAGTATGAGAACAGAATGGTTGTTGTCTGGTCTGTGGCAGAAGCGAGAGGGATTGGTCGTGGAAAGCGAGTCAAAAGATCAAAGCCAACAGCAGCAAGAAGAGGAAAGTGTCTCTGCTGTTCGATCACCTGGAGCCAATCGAGTTAGCCGAGCACCTGACCTTCCTGGAGTTCAAATCCTTCTGCAGGATCTCAGTAAGCAGAGACCGAGCCAGCTCTTCCTGTCTCGCCTCAGAACCGGGAGGCAGGTGGCTGAGCGGTTAGGGAATCGGGCTGGTAATCAGAAGGTTGCCAGTTTGATTCCCGGCTGTGCCAAAATTACGTTGTGTCCTTGGGCAAGGCACTTCACCCTACTTGCCTCAGGGTGGAATGTCCCTGTACTTGCTGTAAGTCACTCTGGATAAGAGTGTCTGTTTAATGTGAACTGTAAACAGTTACACACCTCTCATGTGTGTGTCATCAGTTTGGAGACTATCAGACCTACATCCGCAGCTGCTGTATGAAGGACATCCCTACGATGGAACGGTCCATTGCGCTGTGTAATGGTATCTCCCAGTGGGTGCAGCTCATGGTTCTGAGTCGGCCGACACCCCAGCTGAGAGCCGAAGTCTTCACCAAGTTCATCCAAGTGGCTCAGGTACGGCCTCAGCGCGGGACATATATATACCTACGCTCTGTTAACTACTGTACATTATCCATCCCAATAGGGAGTCAGAAAATTGTCTTTAGCTGCCATCTAAAGACAGTTTTCAAGCCTTTATGGAGAGGGTCAATAGAGTTGATTTGAATTGAACATCCATATCTTTCTGAGGCTGTGCTGTGTTCATACGCTCCTCTGTGAGGTCTGCAGCAGTTGGCAGCAACATCTGCTGCAAGTTACATAATACGCATTCAGAGTGGCCTGCTAATGACTGTCAAGAGCTGTGCGATGGGCTTTCAGTGCATCAAAGACACTCGAGATTTTTTTTTTTGTCTGTTTGGAATATTAACTACGTACAGTCCAGCACTAATGGATGTGCAGAATCTACATGGTGATGGTGGAGAGCAGGGAGGTAGAGGTACAGGAACCAGCTGAGAGGCCAGAGCAGCAGGCTGCTTCTGCTCTGTGTGTCCCAACCTTAGAGCCCCTGATGCAGACATGAACCACAGAGCCAGGGGGGCCAGGGGGGCCAGGGAGGCCAGGGAGGCCAGGGAGGCCAGGGAGGCCAGAGAGGCCAGGGGGGCCAGGGAGCCCAGGGGGGCCAGGGGGGCCAGGGAGGCCAGGGAGGCCAGGGAGGCCAGGGAGGCCAGGGAGCCCAGGGGGGCCAGGGGGGCCAGGGAGGCCAGGGGGGCCAGGGAGGCCAGGGAGGCCAGGGAGCCCAGGGGGGCCAGGGGGGCCAGGGGGGCTAGGGGGGCCAGGGAGCCCAGGGGGGCCAGGGAGGCCAGGGAGGCCAGGGAGGCCAGGGAGCCCAGGGGGGCCAGGGGGGCTAGGAAGGCCAGGGGGGCCAGGGGGGTCAGGGGGGCCAGGGAGGCCAGGGGGACTGCAGCTTCAGCTGGTCTGCTTAGGAAGGACAGCTGCTAAGTGTGATCAGAGGAGAACAGGACACTAACAGCAGAAAGATGCCTAATGTAAATACAGGAGAATCTGTTGATGATTTAGAATTCTTCCTCTCTCCCCCATCCCCCTCTCTATCTTTCCATCTCTCTCTCCCCATCCCTCTCTTTCTACCCACCCCTCTCTCTCTGTATCCCCCTACTCTGGTTCTCTCTCTTCATCTCTCCCTCCAGAGCCTCCATCTGATGCACAACTTTAACACCTTGATGGCCGTGGTGGGAGGCCTGTGCCACAGCTCCATCTCCAGACTGAAAGAGACCAGCTCCCACGTCCCCAGCGAGCTCTCCAAGGTTCCCTCCACACACCTGCCACACACCTGCTACACACCTGGCACACACCTGCCACACACCTGCCACTCACCTGCCACACACCTGCAACACACCTGCTACACACCTGCTACACACCTGCTACACACCTGCCACACACCTGCTACACACCTGCTACACACCTGCCACACACCTGCCACACACCTGCCACTCACCTGCCACACACCTGCCACACACCTGCCACACACCTGCCACTCACCTGCCACACACCTGCCACACACCTGCTACACACCTGCTACACACCTGCCACACACCTGCCACACACCTGCCACTCACCTGCCACACACCTGCTACACACCTGCTACACACCTGCTACACACCTGCCACACACCTGCTACACACCTGCTACACACCTGCTACACACCTGCCACACACCTGCCACACACCTGCCACTCACCTGCCACACACCTGCCACACACCTGCCACACACCTGCCACTCACCTGCCACACACCTGCCACACACCTGCTACACACCTGCTACACACCTGCTACACACCTGCCACACACCTGCTACACACCTGCCACACACCTGCCACACACCTGCCACTCACCTGCCACACACCTGCCACACACCTGCTACACACCTGCTACACACCTGCCACACACCTGCCACACACCTGCCACTCACCTGCCACACACCTGCCACTCACCTGCCACACACCTGCCACTCACCTGCCACACACCTGCCACACACCTGCCACACACCTGCCACTCACCTGCCATTCACCTAGCACACACCTGCCACACACCTGCCACACACCTGCCACACACCTGCCACACACCTGCCACTCACCTGGACTGACCTCTGACCTCTCCGCAGGTGCTGAACGAGATGACGGACCTGCTGTCATCCTGCAGGAACTACGACAACTATCGGCAGGCCTACAGCAGGTGCGCTGGCTTCAAGATCCCCATCCTGGGGGTTCACCTGAAGGACCTCATCTCCGTTAACGAGGCCATGACAGACTACGTGGAGGAGGACAAGGTGAACGTCCAGAAGCTGCAGGCGCTCTACAACCACATCAGTGAGCTGCTCCAGCTGCAGCAGCTGCCCCCCCGCCTGGACGCCAACAAAGACCTGGTCCACCTGCTCACGGTGAGTCAGGGATCCAGGCTAGTAAATCAGATGGTTTCCGGTTTGATTCCTGGCTGTGCCAACATGATGTTGTGTCCTTGGGCAAGGCACTTCACCCTACTTGCCTCGGGGGGGGGGGGGGGGGGGGGGGGGTTAGGGCTCTGGATAAAAGAGCGTCTGCTAAATGACTACATGTGAGTGATGTTAGTTCCTGTGGTAGTTCCCTGATCTCGTGTGTTGGCTGTTCTCCACCAGCTGTCGTTGGACTTGTACTACACTGAAGATGAGATCTACGAGCTGTCGTACGCCAGAGAATCCCGGAACGGCAAAGCACCTGTGAGTTAAAGATTAGAATCTCATTCCTTTTACATTACTTTGCAAAACAAATGTGTTGAACCAAACAGCCACACAACAGAGCTTTTCACAGGGAGTGAACATGATCACAGCCCACACACGCTGGGTCTAACCATCTTTTGTGTTCGTCATCAGCCAGCCACTCCTTCCAGACCTCCTGTGGTGGTGGACTGGGCACCCGGTGTCGCCCCCAAACCTGACCCCCGAACCATCAGCAAGCACGTTCAGAGGATGGTGGATGTAAGTGAGCTTCCTCCACTGTCAGGGAACAAAGGAAAGCTGTGCGGTCAGGGTGTGCAGTTACTGTGTTTTCACAGCTGCACTTCTCTCCTGTATGCGGCTCTGACACGTAACGTCTGATCCCCTCTGTTGGTTCAGATCTTCGCTGTCATGATAATGGATGCTTCTTGTTTGTGTTTTCTAGTCTGTGTTTAAGAACTATGACCATGACCAGAATGGCTTCATCTGTCACGAAGACTTTGAGAAGATCGCTGCTAGTTTTCCTTTCTCCTTCTGTGTTGTGGACAAAGAAAAGTGAGTCCTTTCAAACAAACGTTTTTTTTAACCGACATAAACAAGCAAAGTCTTGTCCCGTGTGGTATCAGGCTAGTAATCAGAATGTTACCGGTTCGATTCCCGGCTGTGCCAACTGACATTGTGTCCTTGGGCAAGGCACTTCACCCTACTTGCCTCAGGGGGGGGTGGAATATCCCTGTAATTGCTGTAAGTCTCTCTGGATAAGAGCGTCTGATAAATGACTCCATGTAAATGTAAGAAGGATCTTTGTAATGCAGCGGCCTCCGTGTTGTGTGTTGCTCCAGGGAGGGCCTCATCAGCAGACAGCAGATCACTGCCTACTTCATGAGAGCCAGTGTCATCTGCTCCAAGCTCGGTCTGGGATTCGTACACAACTTCCAAGAGACCACGTACATGAAGCCCACCTTCTGTGATAACTGCTCCGGATTCGTACGTCACGCTTCACCTGCCTGTTCTTAGAGTAGGAGTTTACGAAAGGGAGTCAGGTGGCTGAGCGGTTAGGGAATCGGGCTAATAATCATAAGGTTCCCGGTTCAATTCCCGGCTTTGCCAAATGAGGTTGTGTCCTAGTAACTAGGCGAGTAACTTGTACTTACTGTAAGTCTCTCTGGATAAGAGCGTCTGATAAATGACTACATGTATGAAGGTTGTTATGGTTCTTTTAAAGGTTTTAAAGCTGTTTGATAAGTTAAGTTAAGTTTAAAGCTGTTTGAAAAGCCTCCATCACAGTGTTTTATACACCCTGTCTGTCCTCTTGTTCCCTGCAGCTGTGGGGAGTCATCAAACAGGGATACAGATGCAGAGGTGATTATGTCATCCAAGCCCTGTTTTGCATGTTGGGAACGTTCTATGGAAAGTATATTAAATGTCATAGCATGCAGATTACTGTCCATATTTAGCAAGATTTTTCTCAGTGTATTTTGTTTTGTGGCTTCTCGGAGAGTTCAGAGGTGGGAGGAGCCAGTGAAGTAAAAGTACGTTGAGCTGTCTTGAGAGGTTGTAGTGTGTGTGTGTTTGTGTGTGTGTTTGTGTGTGTGTGTGTGTGGTTTCTGCGTGTTGCAGACCTGCTAAACTGAACTTTGCAGCACATGAAAGAGCGTAAAGCCTGCAGTCCAAACCACAGAAAATAGTCTTGAGTCTCGAAACAAGCGTACCCGTTTGAGAAACACTGTGAGCCTGAACCACAGTTAGACTCTCACTGGAAAAGAGAGAAAAAACGAACACAGTTTATCATAGCACTGTGGGGTGATTCTAATGAGGCGAGCTAACCTTAGAGTGAACAGAATGGCTGTTCTGACAAGCCTGTGTTACTGTGGCTTTTACACAGACTGTGGGATGAACTGCCACAAGCTGTGTAAAGACCAGGTGGCATTTGAATGTAAGAAGAATTTCAAAGGACACAATCCCACCGACAGTCCTGTACCAGGATCCACATCCACCGCTTCCGGCCTGTCAGAAGGTACAGGGCACTTTCTCAATGTTTTGTGTGTGTGTGTGTTATAATTAAAATACTTTAAAGCAGCGCCATCTACTGGGAAGTACCGTACAGTAATAACCTGCTTTTAAAAAGGACCAAGCCTGGATCCTAATTCCATTTCAATCAAATTTTTGGTTAGATGTTACCAATTTCGTAGCCAAAAGTCTTAAGTAATAAGCTTGCATATTAGAATGGAGGTAATATCTAATATTTCCAGTGGAAAAATCCTAGACTGCTGTGTTGGGTAGTTTCCCTCTGTAGGGGGGCATCAGAAAAACAAACTGCTTATGCATGTCAACAATCAGGGAAACTGCTTCAATTACAGGAACACAGCAGGCAGTTTCAGAAACTACGGAAAAATCACTGTTCAGACTAACTCTTCAATCTGTGACCTTTAAATGAACATCATCAGATTGTGGTTGAGACATGACGTCATAACAGCTAAAGGAACATGGGAGATGGTTGAGATTGGTTCAGTATGAAAACAAAGTTGACGTTTTTGATTTGTGTTAAGATTCCACTGTTTTTATTTCAGTCTCTGAAGAGTGCTCCTTCATGTATCCTCCAGACGAGTCCAAGAACTGGAGCCCAGAATCTCCGACTCGCAACCCCCTGAGACAGCCCCCAGAGCTGGCCAGGTCCGCTGGGGTGGACTGCACCACCCAGACAGAGGGGCACTTCACCCAGGACACCAGCCGCCCCCAGCCCACCTTCCTGGCCCCAGCCCCTGCCTCCCTCACCCCCTGCCCCAGCCCAGTTCCCACCCGCAAGCAGCGCTACTTTGCCCTCTGGGAGAATCGAGATCCAACGGGGGCCAAGTCCAAGGAAGCGGACGAGGAAACCAGACCCACCTGCGAAGTCCTAGAAAACGTGAGTTTCAGGCGTTTTGCTACGATCCTTATATGAATCCAAGCCTGGGAGACTGAGATGTGGTCAGCTGAGCAGGGGCAGTGTTGGGTAACGCTGTTGTTTCCAACTCCTCAAGGAGAACCAGAAGCTTCAGAGAAGCAACGAGAGCCTTCGCAGGAAGCTGCGGGAGACAGAGCGAGAGGTGGAGATCCTGAAGATGCTCCTGAAGAGGCACGCCCTGCACCCCGTGGACGAGGACTCGTCCTCCTAGCCCAGCATGCCCCTGTGAGGGAGGGTCTGACAGCCTCGTACGACACCAGTGATGCAGCTCAGTCCAATGCCTTGTTAGGGACTCAGAACTCAGCTCTGCTTAACAGACACTCACAGGAACCAGAGACACCCTGGTACAGACACAGCCGTCATCACACACAACTACAGTACAAATGCCATAGGCCAGTGTTTCCTAACCTTGGTCCTCAGGGAACACCTGTCCAGCATGCTTTAGATGTTCCTGAACACACCTGGTTTTAATGAATAGGTCATTAGCAGGCTTCTGCAGAGCTGGGTAACGATCTATTCGTTTGAATCAGGTGTGCTGGAGCAGGGAAACATCTAGAACCTGCTGGACATGTGTTCCCTGAGGACCAGGGTTAGCACTTAACACTGCCAAGATGAGTGACAGAATGTATTAGTGTAAATATGCCATCCTAAGCCTGTTGAAAGTCTGCTGACAAAGAGATGTGTTTTAGGTTAATAGTAAGATGTCAAATGTATAGTATTGAAAATGTACTGTTGTTCAGTGATAAGTTTAGGAGCTAGCTTGGTCTGTTTATATACTGTTTATATTTATTGTTAAAACACTAAACTTCTCAGTCATTGGTATTTTGTATTTGTATCTCCAGCCATTTGTATTTTACACAGCTCCATGCATTTGATCGTTGAAGCCTTTTGTAAGTGGGTTGTAATGCATTACACTTTAGAGACCAACTTGATGTTTTTGTACAAAGATCCTTTTAAATCAGTTTTATGACGTATCCATATTTCGTTCTTTAAGTATGGTTCATAGTATCTCGTACAACTGTATACTGAATACTGTATATTCAATGGAATTGTCTCCTATTGAATGTAAATGAGGGCCATTATATTTTGTGTGATGGAACTATCTCAAGTCACAGTGTCCATGTTTGTATCATAATCAAGATAGTTCATCAACCTCAAGCTCTTCATTTTACCTGAGTTTATGCAACACACCTGTGATGTGAGCGATATTCCACTAGGGGTCGCTGTAACTATCAGAATATTACAATGACGACAGTTCTCTTTTTAACCTACTTTAAAGCTATTTTGTAGCCGATGAGATGCTCTTAGTTAGATTGTATTCTGTTTCACAGTGATTTAATATAACATAATGTTTTATTTAAGATTCAATGTCAACCAACAGACTCATAACCTTTTGTGAAGGTGGCTGATGATAACGGTTTAATCAAATCACCGGAGAGAAAATGGCCTTTCCGGAGGAGGCCTGTAAAAGCACAGCAATCAAGAAGCAAAGGCACTTTGATTTTCACTGAACGACATTCGAGTCAGGTAAACCTTCAGGTACTATAAATGTACGCTTATAACGACGGAGAAAATTACAGAGGACATTTTATTTGGGCTTAACATTTTGTGGCAATTAAACCTGTCTCCCCAATTAGCAGGACTTGAAGGACTGTGCAGATATAGCGTCACTACCATCAGCAGATATATCAGCCTGAAGTCAATAGAAACAGACCAGGTAAATGCCACTGGTAAAAAAAGAAGTTGATGTCAGTGTAAATTATTTAAGAACATTACAAACCAAAGTGTGTTTTCCTTGAAGCTCCTCTTGTAAGACAGACTTCACTTTGGATTCCTTTGACTTTGGGGCCTTTATATTTCGGATTTCTTCCACTTTAACAGCCATCGTTTTCCAAAAGTTCTCATGGTCATTTGCAGCAGGTCTTCTTCAGACATGGCAGCAACCTCCACACTCAACCTTGATAAGGGTTGCCGTGTTCATTTAATTCTATTTGAATGTGACACCGTGCTTCAGATAGTCACACTCAATTTCCCAGACTCCTCAGAGTACAGAATCATTTCTAATAACATGGATGACTGAGAAAAGGAGAGATGGGATGACATAAATTAAACTCAGACGAGCGTGTCACCATGGTAATAGTTTTTTTGTAATCAAGTCTGGTAACAAACAGTAAAACAAAACATTTAAAGGCAAATACAATCATGTCAAGGCTCATAAAAGTGTCAAACTGTAACAGGAATATTTTTGATGAACAGGCACTTCTGGAAAAGCAGATACAGATACAGTTAACTCTTCCTGTCCCAGATGAATGATCAGGAGTTGAAAGTATCTCCCCTGATTGTCTTTACAGAGGACAGTCCCTCTCAGTTCAGTACCAGTAAGATGATAGTTAGTGTCAGCCATCTTGGGGCCAAACGACTTTCTAACGAAGAGAAATGACTGAAAGACCTCTGGAGATAATTGAATGATAACTTTTCTTCCCCTGAACTCCTGGAAGTAAGTTTTCTCAATTATTCAAATGATCTCATTAAGCTTTAATGACGGCAAAAGGAACATTGTCTGCTGTACTACAGGCACAGTTCTAGGTAGCTGTACTAGGGTGCTGTACTAGGAAGTTGTACAAGGAAGTTGTACTAGGAAGTTTACATTTAGTCACTTAGCAGACTTCCGATTATCAGCCTGATTCCCTGACCACTCAGACTCCTGCTGTACTAGGAAGTTGTACTAGATTAAAGTACTAGGGAAGTGTATAGGGAAGCTGGATAATTGATGTGCCACATAGGTGTGCCAGGAAGCTGTTCAAAGGAGCTTAACAGGTCATTTTCTGAGCATCAATCAGGTAAGTGACCCCACATGGTCCATATGAACCTTAATGAGCACCTGGGTGCTTGGAGGAGAGTTTCTAAACCAAAAACTCATCACTCTCCTTCTCTCTGACCTTTCTGTCTCATTTCCTGATGACCTCTCCTGCAGTTTGTCGCGTAAATTTATTCATTTACATTCCTTCATTTAGCAGACGCTTTTATCCAAAGCGACTTACAAGAGAGAGCTTTACAAAAGAGCGTCAGTCACTGAGCATAGTAACTTGATGGACCCCAACATATCAGGCATCTAGATTACAGACATACATCATGAGAACCAATAAGTGCCAAGGGAAGAACTATAAGAGCTTCAGCTGAACATTTTTACATTATGCATAATGTACTCCTACACAACAATGACAATCTAAGGTTTGAAATGAAGGGAATGGGGTAATAATACGATAAACCCATTTAGCTCTGCAGAAACGAGCCTGTACCAGTCTGATGAACCAGCTGGAGGAAGAAACTCAAGCCGTCACACCATGTACCTTCATCAAGTTCAAGGCCTTGCTGCATCAGTGGAGACCCCCTCAACAGGAGATATAATGAGGGTAATATATACAGTATATATATCTATGGATAATACATATTAAGCCTTTTTTATTTCTCCATAGTGAGCGATAGCGACATATTTTATTCATTACAGTTACTGTGTGCTAGTAGTTTAGTTAGACCAGCTGAGAGCTGTGGACTGAGCGCTGTGTTCCGTTGAGAGCTGTGGACTGAGCGCTGTGTTCTGTAGAGCTGTGGCTGTGGACAGAGCGCTGTGTTCTGTAGAGCTGTGGACTGAGCGCTGTGTTCTGTAGAGAGCTGTGGACTGAGCGCTGTGTTCTGTAGAGCTGTGGACTGAGCGCTGTGTTCTGTAGAGCTGTGGACTGAGCGCTGTGTTCTGTAGAGAGCTGTGGACTGAGCGCTGTGTTCTGTAGAGAGCTGTGGACTGAGCACTGTGTTCTGTAGAGAGCTGTGGACTGAGCGCTGTGTTCTGTAGAGAGCTGTGGACTGAGCGCTGTGTTCTGTAGAGAGCTGTGGACTGAGCGCTGTGTTCTGTAGAGAGCTGTGGACTGAGCGCTGTGTTCTGTAGAGAGAGGCAGTCAGCACGCACACCATCCCTCTCAAACACCTCCTCAGTCACTAATGGAAATAGCCACAGGACGTTAGTGAAAGACAGCCAGCCGTTAAAGAGGTAGCGTTTTTAATTAGCCATCACCTGCAGGCTTTCTCTGTCCGCTGTGAGACGTTGGAAAGAAGTTACCTGGAGACGATTTGTGGAGATTGTTTGTTGAACAACACAAATACACTCAATCCTCGACTGTAAGTTACCTTCGCTCAGACAAAGGTCAGCAGTAGCTGTACATATGCACCTCTTGTACTCTATAAAGGTCAGGTGTCTTTCTCAGAGAGCCTTAGAGAGTAAAACAATCTTTATACCATGGGCTGGATGTATACTCCATTGTGATTGGCTGAAGGGGTTTCCGTTGGGTAAAGGGGGCCATCTTATTTGTGGCTGCCTTCGAGGAGTTAAAATTCAACAAACGCATCTTTCCACCATCTGGCAAGGAGTTTAGCCTGCAGAGAGAGGTCAACTGGTCTGCCTTCGGATCAGCACATGGAGGAAATGACTCTTAGAAGAGTTGGGTCTCTGGACATGGAAAAACAACTTCTTTATGGTCTTAAATCGTTCCGATTCGGAAAACCAATCAAACCCACGTTAGATTGAGTTTTTAACTAATGTATTCATGAACTGAAACAGTACATTCAGTACTACAGATATGACACACCCTCATAACACAGAACTTCTGCACGGACGAGTCTTGGACGAGTCTTGGACGAGTCCTAAGTGTCACAAGGTGCTTCTGTGAGTGTCTGTGTGGTGTGAGCCTGCTGCTGTGACCGTCCTCTGCTTAGCAAAGTGCCCAGAGCTTTTCAGAAGGGAAACCACAGGTAATGCAAGTTGACAGCTCTGACCAAAAGCTTTTCATTTATAGATCACAAGTGGAAACCTTTGACCCAGCATAGCAGGATCTCTCACCCTCTCTCCAGCCCTTACTGAACAGGACAGCAGGCAAACCCTCTCAACACACGGAGGTAAACAGAAACAAATACAAAATGATAAGAAAACTTAAAACGTTTCGATCTCCGTGGGATATCTGAGCCACAACTGGGGTGCTGCAGATGTCCAATCAGAAGCTGCGATGTCACGGCTTGTCTATACTGTGGCGCCTGGCTCTCCTTGCAACGAGGTAACCATGGAGACCGAAGGTGCCATTTTGTCATCCTATTTTAGGAAGCTAGTTTATCCCTCAGATGAGAGCAGCCAGTTCGGGGGGGGGGGGGGGGGCAGATGGGACCAGGTTAGACTCTGTAAGCAGTTCTGATCAAAACAAGCCAGATAGGAAGTTAGTTGGGAATCTCAGTTGGTTAAGCTTTCCCAGTCATCTGTATATACTTAGTTTACTACTTCATTTTCCTGTTAATTTCGTTTTTAATTTCCTCTGACGTTTTTGTGTTAACAAACAAACAGTTTGATCGAAGGTGATTAAGTCGTTGTGGAGGTCACAGGGTGGTTTCACATCAGGGGGGTGGAGGGACGCTGAGGGTTGAAGTAGATCAAACTGGTTGTGATCAGAGCAGAGAACTCAGGTTAATGTGGAAGTATTAAACTGTCTCCTTTACTTAGGGTGCTGCCCTCGGTCAGGTCCTCTGGAGGCTGATGTCAGCTGGGTATTGATGTCAGGGAGGTACAGGGCTTTATGCATTCCAGCGCAAAATTAAAATAAATGATGATGACATCTTTATCCTTTATCGCTCAAGTTAATGAGTGTTCAAATGAACACTGGTCAAATATGCATACGCCAATAAAATATGTAGACTTTTCACTTTCCCAAAGCCATTTCACTGGGCTTACCTTACAGACCAGTAGGTCTAACCTAATTCTGCAGATTCTCACTCCAAATCCCCCTAATGGAAGCAGCAGTGTACATGTATCCATCAAGGACTGTTTATTGGTGTATTTGTTAGTTCTGGATGAAATAGTTCTGTTCTTGATAACAGGCTGTTTTTAAAAGCTTGTCCTGCTCAGTGGAATCCATTATCACCTCAGGAGGAACAAGTTATTGGCTCATTAAACACCGGATTACATTTTCCTCCTGATCAATAACAACACAGGCAACTTAAGAAGAAAACTACAAGAAACCTTGGAAGGAGCACAAAACCTGTTTTATGTCAACATAAAAACATTTATTTACGAAAACACTCCATGGTTAATGAAATATTAAATGTCAATATGCATTATTCAGTTTAACAAGAGGGAGATACAGTATGTTGGGGAGCAGCTGAGATGTGTTGTCATGGTCTAGTTCTCAGCAGGCTGGGATCTTCAGGTAATCTGTCCCAGGAGGGTTCCTTACTGCAGGCTGGGGTCTTCAGGTAAACACCTGCCATTCCTCCGAAACTACTTTGTCATTTCTGAAAATGTATGTAGAAAATACAGCTCCCCCGGTCTGGAATATGTTTAACCTCGAGGTTGAGTGTTCGTCTGAGGGTTCAGGTTGGAGTTTGTACCTGTGGATCAGTGTGGTGCTGTAAGCCTGTCTGAAGACAGATGGCTGTGTTCACATGGAGGGGAAGAGCGGTGGGTTAAGGAGCCTTGGATCAGTAAGGTTCAGAGGTGAGCAGGTTATCACAGTCATCACTCACTCCGAGATCAAATCCCCCCTGGGCCGACCCCCTCACGTGTGACCCCTCTTCGATCCTCTGGAGGTGAAATAATCATGGGAGGTTTTGGAAAGCTGCAGTTGGTGAGAAAAAACCATTAATGGACAGAAGGGCTGACAGTTAGCTGATGTGAACCATAGATTTCTCAGCTTGCTTGCGCCCAATCATGGACATACGACCATTGATCGCCATGGAAACAGCCCACATCTTCCCGGTGGACCTTTAGAGGCTGGGGGGGGGGGTGGTCCGAGGATGGTCCAGGGGGAGGCAGGAGGCAGTTCCTGCTGATCCTCCCCCCCACCCCCCTGTCTCTGTCCCCCACCCCTGCTGCTGTGCCCGTCTTAATGTTTCCTCTGTGTACCCCACGCCTGTTCATTCAGAAGCTTAGAGCACAATCATGACCGGCATCATTACCACAGAATCATGACCGGCATCATTACCACAGAATCATGACCGGCATCATTACCACAGAATCATGACCGGCATCATTACCACAGAATCATGACCGGCATCATTACCACAGCGGAAAACATCATTGGAGAACATCAGGGGGGAAGGAACACTATTGATTAGTTCAGGAACAGACCTATCAGAACACTACAGAACAGGTCTGCTAAAGTAAAGTTTAGCTCCATCGATCTGATAGTCTTAAATGTTCAAATCTATATGCTAAAATCAAAAGGATGGAAGGAACACCTGCAAATGCTGTCGACTTAATCTGTCGTCTTTGACAACGTATCCAGGACTGCACATCCCTGACATAAAGCACCAGATCAGACTGGCTTAATGCCACATCTGCAGAATTCACAGAGGCTTCTTCCTACTGTCAAAAATAAACCCTTCATTTTATTTATTTTTTAAACTGCTATCGAGGCATTCAGCGCTTCTACAGCCGAGGCTGAGCCATAGTAAGAAACACCTGGGCTTTCAGCTGAAAAGCTTTTTACATTTCGCTTTCCAACTACACAGAACGCCACAGTAGGCAGATTAAAGTAAGATATGGCATTAAGAGGAAGACTCTGCCTTTTGAGAATGTATGGCCACATCCATGCAAACTTGGGTTCAGATTAGATATCAGGCAAATACTTCAGCATTAGTAGCCTGCAATATCATCACACATATATTATAATTCTAAACATTGGTGGCTGCAGCAAAGCTTTTCTCCGTCAAGGAGACCAGAAACAGTTGAATCAGATGGTGGATTCATCCAGCAGACTATCACCTCAACACCTGGAACTCTTAAAGGACGTGTTCCATGTCGTACGAGTGCAGTTTGGACTGATTGGAGAGCGCAGCCTGCAGCCCACAGACCTCCTCCCCAGGAGAGGGGAAGGGAGGAGAGGGGAGGCAGCCTGCAGACCACTGCTCCCCAGGAGAGGAGAGGGGAGGGGAGGCAGCCTGCAGACCCCTGCTCCCCAGGAGAGGAGAGGGGAGGGGAGGCAGCCTGTACGATGAGAGGGCAGGCAGGCAGGTACTATGTGTGTGTGTGTGTGTGTGTGTGGGTGTGTGTGAGCAGGGTGACAAGCAGAGACCAAGGTAGCTGACTTGATGCAAAGAGACAGGACGATGAGTCACCCCAGCTAAGAGTGTCTCGTTGCCTAACCTGCAGCGGCCCCTAAACGATTACTTATTTATAAACCTTCTCTGGGATTCCACGGCCTCTTGCCTGGTGACAGGATGGCAGCCGGGCCGGCGGGGAAACGAAAATCTGCTTCCATCCTTGCTGAGGTACCGTACACAAGGTTTGTGAATAATGATGTTTTCGATCGTGTCAACAGATGTTTTTGTTCTGATTATTTTAGCGTCATTCATCAATCACGTTTATTATTGTAATTTGTGTTTTTCATGCGTGGTTGTGTTCGGGGTGGATCTATCATGCTAATGGTCTTAGGGGTACAACATAATTCAAAAGCTGAGATCTACTGTCCACATAAATTCTCTGGTGAAACTATTCAGCTCTCACGAAGAGGAAATTCATCTTAAAGAGAGAAATTAATCTCGGAACATCCAACACTCTTATCTGTGAAAGGAAGGTTGTATTACTGCTGAAGACGTGGGAAGTGGCTTCCTGCAGACTAAACGCACAAAAGGTAACACTTAACCTCAAGAATAAAAGTATGTAGATAGACTTTCCAGCCTTCTTCAGCTTCCCAGGAAAGAGCAGCACATTTTGAGGGGATTTGAACTCTATCTGAAGGAGAGAGAAACTCTGGTAACAATGGATGTGCTGAGCAGTCTGCCTGGAAATGCTGGACAGACGTCGACCTTTCCCCCGGAAAGTGGTTTCACCTTGCTGGGTCCTTCGTACATCAGTGTGGAGGATAATGATGCTCCTGAAGGTTAACTGGTTTCTCTTTAGTGCCCTAACTGACACGTTCTGTCTTAGAAGCATCTTAAGTACCAACACAACACATAAACTCTAATTCACTTTCCTCCAAAGACATTGATGCATCAATAAACTTTGGAGGTAATTCAATTAAATTGTTTATTAAATTGTTGGCATCCTCTCATGCTCTCCCTCTTGGTGTGACTTACATAACTGTGGGCTTAAAACATTTATTTTCTGAGTGTTATTTATCACGCTGTTATATTTAGACACAACAAAAAGCAACAGTCATTCATCTGCCCTTCAGAAACTCATGTACAGACCACAGAGATGGAGTTTTGGGTGCTTGTCAGCTTCCAGGTTTTAAAGAGAATTCTTGCTCCCTTAAAGTAAATGGTCCAGTCTCTAGAATCTAACCTTTAACCCTGAATGAAAAAAAACTGCTTCCTGCTTTACTTCTATCTCTGACCTCCCGCAGATTCCTCAGCTCCTCCAATCAGCATCACCCGCTCTCTAACCCAGTGGAATCAGATTCTACTGAAGGTGTATCATACTCAGGCACCCACCACAGGAGACTCATCTAAAAGATCTGGTCTCAGAGTGATTGAATACTGTTTCAGTTCGGTCTGATTGATAATGTTCCTAAATCATTTTCTAATATTCTTTCAGGGCGCAGAGCTTTAGGCAGAATGTTGGAATACGCTTTGTTCAAGCGACTTAATCAAAGAGAAAATTATAAACTGAAAGATCCTTAGGGTAAAGCCTCTTAAATCTCCCTGTTCCTCACAAAAGCACAGATCAAATTAAGTGGTTAGATACTTCTCCTGCAAAGAGGATTAGGACACATAATTCCCAATAGTGTTTATATGATTAAAGTCGTCTAATGGGCGTTTAGAAGAACTACTGAGTTCATGTTTCCACTGTCAGCATCCCTGTTAGAGAAACCAGAAGTCTGTAGTCATGTAGATGAGTAATATTACCTAGTTTGTTATTTTTCTTGTTTGTTTGGGGTGGGGGGAGTGGGGGGTGGGGGGAGTGGGGGGTGGGGGGAGTGGGGGGTGGACTACACAAATACTTCACTCCTGAGGCTCTTATATAACCTTCATTTTTCGGTTTTGGAAACTAGAAGTTGTTGCAGGCAGGAACACATGTTTGACAAATGGTGCATCGACTGTTGGGTGACACCAGACCTAAATATAGACTGGAATATAGAACAACATGAGGAGGAGGAGGAGGTGGAGGAGGAGGTGCAACAAATACTGAGGTCCGGCTGCCCTCATGGGTCCTGAATCTGGACTGCGTGGTTCAGGGGGACAGATGAGTGTTATTCTGTTTCTCCACACAAGAGGAGGAGATTTCTGGTTTGAGATCTCTGGTTTATTCAATGTCAGAACCGCATCCGAACCAAACATGGAGATGTTCTGATGAGTGTAGCTGACGCGGAGTCTGAAGGGGAAGGAAAGGCAGAACATTTTAGTATTATCACGTCTGTATCCCTGATGAAGTCAAATAAATGTTGTTCCATCAGTGAGTCTCGACCAGAGAGAGAGGGCAGTCTGCGGTGAGTTGTCTTGTCGACCAGTAAGAGACCGAAAGAACTCGCTTATCACCCAGCTCACGAGGCTGCCTCACACACATATAAAAGACATCATAAAATCCCTGTTACACACTAGGGCATGGGTAGGTCCAACCCTGGTCCTTGAGAGACCCTGTCCTAAAGGTTTGGGATGTTTCCCTGCTCCAGCACACCTAATTGAATGGGTTGTTATCAAGCTCTGTGGAAGCCTTATAATGACCCGTTCGTTAGAAGCAGGTGTGCTGGAGCAGGGAAACGTATAGATGAATCCTCTCTGGATGTCTGAAGCATTGGGGATTCATACCAGAGTGTCTAATCTATCACAGTCAACCTTGTGCTGCGATTGCATTAAAATCACATCTATATTAATGTTATGTAAACACATTTTACAGTGATGAATGCAAGACAGTTTATGAGAGTTAAACCAGCTTGGATGGATCATAATGTATTCATGAGGATGCAGAGTATTTTTCACATGTAAACTTCTTTATTTAATAAGATTCATGATGGAGCGGTATGGATTGGGGGAGTTTGACAAAGACAAATTATCTGGCTTTTGAGTTAGCAAAGGGACAAACATCAATCACAAGTTTTTATGTGAAAGTATGGAGTGAAACACCCAATCCCAGACAGGATGTCCTTGATTCGTTACAGTGATAACAGTGAACAGTGATACTGAGACTGCTGTACCTCTAAGATAGGAGCTCCTGATGACTCATCACCTCAGCATGTGTTGACAATAAGCGCTGTTTAACAGTGCAGAAGTTGCGTGTTGAAGGTTCTGTAAATAAGATAGACGAAGTCCACTATAGGAATCTCATAGATCACAGGTTTATTTACGTCGTTTATTAGACGCTCTTATCCAGAGTGACTTAAAGCAAGTACAGGGACCTTCCCCCCTGAGGCAAGTAAGTTGAAGTGTCTTGCCCAAGAACACAACGTCATCTGACACGGCCGGGAATCGAATCGGAAATATTCTTCTCACTAGCCCGAGTCCCTAACCGCTCAGCCAGCTGACTCCCTGTAGGTGGAGTTCCAGGTAGGGGCGCGAGGTGAGTTACAGGAGTGGCGCGAGGTGAGTGAGCGTGAAGAAAAGAGAACTCCAGTCTGCGCTCGCGCCTCTGTGGCTCAGTCCTCGTGCAGGTGGATGATCAGAGAGCAGCATTAAGCCTGGGCAGATACTGCACTGGAAAGATACAACTAAATACAGTTTGTTCTTTTCTTCTGGATTATTTCTATCCATCAAATTTGAAATACAGAGAGAAAGTGGGAGGATTTCAATGAACCTGCGATGTTCGTGAGGAATTCGGACAGGAACCTTTAAAAACGGTAAGAATCAGTCCAGTACTTACTTGAATTAACGTAGTATTGCTGCATGTAATTGTGCTTAAAACGGCACATTTGCTAAATTCAAATATATTTAAAGAGGAAAGACAGATTTATACTAAACACGCCAACCGCACACACGTGACTGCATATCTGTGTTTAAAGTGAGCAGGTCTTAATAGTTTAATATCCAGTTTAATGGAGACCTGTCTAATCTTAAAATCAGCAACACTCCAAATTACGGGAGAATTGGTCTTTTAATTAACAGCGACACTGTCAACTGTGCACCAGATTTAAAAAAGAAAATCTTCATCATTTATTTACTTTGCTTGTGGACAGTGTGATTCTGTAATAATAAGATGCTGGATGAAGAATTGGGAAGCTGAAGCTGAAATAACCAGTCTGCATATTGTGTATCCTGCACTTCATACTCATTTACAGATATTAGTTATAATGTCAGATGACTTAAGATAGACTTTACTGTTCTGAAGGAAATTAATCAGCAACACATTCTGCTCCTAAAACACACAAGTACCTTCACAGTACATACTCACACTGAGCACCTGGCATACAACACACCTGTACCATCATGAATACATACACAAAAAAACATATATACACTAAATGTGCAGTTCAAGTAAAGCATCCATATCACAGTAAATCCTCCTGAAGGTTTGGCAGACAGTGACCAGCTGTGGTTTGAGGGTCAGACTGTGGTGGACAGAGGAGTCGACCCTGCAGGGGGATTCGAACCGTCTGTCTGAGAGCAAAGCTGCTTCTCAGGGTTGGTGGACATGAGTGGGATAGGAAATCATTCTTACTGAGTTTTCAATGACTGGAACAATCCCAGGTTTATAACAAAAGATAAGAAATAAGACTCTCTGCTTTATCTTTGGTGAAAGTGTTCTTTTTATTTAAGCAGCAATATTGCGAGGCTTTATAACAGATCACAGATAAACAACAGGCTTTCTTAAACTAGGTTCTCTGATGAAGCCATGAGAACATGTTTGCAGGTTAACACTGCACACTGATCAACATGCGCTGTGAAATCCTCCAGCATCTGCTCGGCTTAACGCTGACTCCTACAGAGACAGCTGGGAGAAATGATGGATCCATTTCCACCCGCATTTTAACAAGAATTCAGCATGATGAGATTTCCCCGGGCATGGCTGTGCAAATAATCTAAATCTAATCTTGGATTACTGATGTGCCTTTCCTCATGAGCGCCCAGGTTTACCAAGTGTGTTCGCAAGCATCATCGCAGCTGAAGACACTCACCAAGGGGCTGATAAAGGGGTCTGCTGGTCCCTAACTACCTATGTTCTCCCCCCAGCTCCCTACCTGTCTCCTGGGCTCACTCCCCTCTGATCCTCCAGCCGACCCCCTCCTCAGCCCAACATGGAGAGCCTCTCTGACCTCCAGAACCCTCTCCTGGACAAAACCAGCCGGCACCTGGTCCTAGACGGCTACCAGGGTTACCAGTGTGACTACCCCGCCCACGCCTACCAAGACAACATCATCGGCTACCTCTACACAGGGACCAACGGCAAGACGAAGACCCAGCAGTACCTGGACGCCTCTTCCCTCCACCTGGCTGTGGAAGCCTTCTGCCGGCCTGGCTTCCTCCTCTACCGAGACGACGTCAGTCTCCAGAGCAGAGACTCCAGGACTGGCAGCTCAGAGACCACCTTCACCGAGGGGAAGGAGCCCGAGGAGGGGGGCCTGTCCACGGAGGAGCCGCAGGAGACGAGAGACGTGAAGATCCAGACTGTGTCTCACAATGTGGAGGATGATGAGGGACATGTCGAGTATGAGGTGAGAGGTCAGGGACAATGTCTTTGTTCACAGCACAATGCAACTTTTTTTGTTCATCTGGGTAATTACTGGAAATGTGAGGTGGATAATTAGAACTACGAGGCTATCTAAATTATAATCATTGAATGTTGATTTTCAGAATAATGAGTCATGCCTCTTAGTGTTGCTCATTTTAATGATGTCATTTTCACACCCCCTACCTTGTTTTCTAATAGTCTACCACAGCATGATTCATCCTTATTGTTCAAATAGTCAGTTCTCTAAATAGCTCATTAAATGTGCTTCTAAATTGAATACACACGATCACATTGTTTCTCCATGTGGTTTCCAGAATGGACTCAGATGGCATCTGATGTTGCACTTGTGAAACAAGCAGTCAAAACTGTGTCTAAATGTACTTTGCATGTGACCCAAGTTAAATAAGCTGGCAGGGTGGTGAACACACACACACACACACAAACACACACGTCAGCCTCCTGTCCTTAAAGGAGCTGCAGATTGATGTAGGTGCAGCCAAGATGGCCGTTTATGCCAGAACTAATGCAGTGCTTTGGCAGTATTAGGTGGAAGCTGATTGGCTGCACGGCTCTGATGCAGGTGAGCCAGCAGATAAAGTGATTCCAGGTCGATTCTCACAACAGATGAATCTGAGAGATGAAGGGTTAGAGGCAGCCTGGAACATGAGAGGCTTCCTACGCTGCAGCTGGTGTGAGTGTGTGTGTCTGTGTGTGTGAGTGTGTGTGTCTGTCTGTGTGTGTGTGTGTGTGCTTGGTAGATGGCTCGTAGCTGTCGCAGTGTGGCCCTGGGGGTCTGCCCACTGCACCCTCCTGTCATTAGCCAATCCTCCGGGGCTGCAGAGCCAGTTTACAGGCCAATTAACAGGCCAGGGATGAGCAGCAGTCTCATCAATTAAACTAGCCTCAAACCACCTTGTAGCCTGCCTGTTTGTCTACCTGTCTGTCTTTCTGTCTGACTGCCTGTCTGCCTGCTTGCCTGTATGCATGTATGTATGTATGTCTGCCTGTCTGTCTGTCTGTCTGTCTGTTTGTCTGCCTGTCTGCCTGTCTGTCTGTCTGTCTGCCTGTCTGTCTGTTTGCCTGTCTGCCTGTCTGCCTGTCTGCCTGTCTGTCTGTCTGTTTGTCTGCCTGTCTGCCTGTCTGTCTGCCTGTCTGTCTGCCTGTCTGCCTGTCTGCCTGCCTGTCTGCACTATGTGCTTGTTGTTCTCCCTCTCAGACTGGCTGTCAGGGGAATTCCCTTGTCAGAACATTTATACCCAACCTGTCAACTTCCTGTCAATGTGTGTACAAGAGTAGGGACCTGAGATGTTGAGGACCTAACCTGGGTGTTAGAGGCTCAATACATCAGCAACATCCTGCTCATGCCAACTGGAAGACCACACACACACACACACACCTGTCCGCTGTATATCAAGGACAGGAACGTGTGTGTAACATGTTGTGTGTCTGTGTGTAACATGTTGTATGTTGTGTGTCTGTGTGTAACATGTTGTGTGTCTGTGTAACATGTTGTGTGTCTGTGTAACATGTTGTGTGTCTGTAACATGTTGTGTGTCTGTGTAACATGTTGTGTGTCTGTGTAACATGTTGTAGGTCTGTGTGTAACATGTTGTGTGTCTGTGTAACATGTCGTGTGTCTGTGTGTAACATGTTTGTATGTCTGTGTGTAACATTTTGTGTGTCTGTTTGTTGTGTATCATGGACAGCAGCTAACAGACCCTTCCTCCTGCCAGTAGCCTCTCATCCGTCTGTTCGCTGCCTCTAATTGGCTGAAGAACACTGACAACCGCTGTCTGGCCCCGCCTCCTCTCCTCTCCTCTCTCTTGACCCGCTCGAAATGAGCTCATTTATTTTCATCCTTTTCGTATCTATTTCCATTTTCTGTCCAGGTCCTCCAGGGGCCCGTTTGATCTCTGAAATAACCACGACTAACAAACCAATCCTTGACCGGACGAGGTCCGTTCATTTAACCCAAACAGCAGCTCCCTCTCTGGGGACACTGGATAGGTGAGGCTGGTCTCCCCAGCATCGCTGCCCACCCTGCCAGGCCACCATACCTCCCCCACATGCCCTCAGCCACCGCTGGGCTCGTTAGCCTGCTCCTCCGCCCGGGAGCCTGGAGGAGGAAGATCAAGGCTTGGTGTGGAGAGATCTCCACCTTCCTCCTCACCTCTCAAAGCAAACGGAGCGGAGGAAGAGGAGGGTGAGAAGAAGGGGGGAGGGAGGGAGGAGGGGGCTGCTCTCATGCTGTAGAGGTAATTTAGCACATAAATGACGCTGTCTTTGAGCTGTTCCCCCCTGTCACCTTGACGTGATGAAACGATCTGTTAATGCCGCTGTGCTGCCAGTCTGTCTGTCGCCTACGGGGGGGGCTGTCAGAAGGAGCCGGCCTCTTCTGATTGGCTGAGCACCTCATTTCACGAGGCTGGTGACCCCTACAGGTACAGCTCCTCAGTCTGACCACCTGTCTGTGTGTGTGTGTGGTGTGTTTCTGTCTGTGTGTGGTGTGTTTCTCTGTCTGGCGTGTGTCTCTGTGTGTGTGTGTGTGCATGTGGTGTGTTTATGTGTGTGTGTGTGTGTGGAGTGTGTTTGGGTGTGTGTTTCTGTGTGTGTGTGTGTGTGTGTGGTGTGTTTCTGTGTGTGGTGTGTTTCTGTGTGTGGTGTGTTTCTGTGTGTGTGTGTGTGTGTGTGGTGTGTTTCTGTGTGTGTGTGTGTGTGTGGTGTGTGTTTCGGTGTGTGTGTGTGTGGTGTGTTTCTGTGTGTGTGTGTGTGTGTGTGTGTGGTGTGTTTCTGTGTGTGGTGTGTTTCTGTGTGTGGTGTGTTTCTGTGTGTGTGTGTGGTGTGTTTCTGTGTGTGTGTGTGTGTGTGGTGTGTTTCTGTGTCTGGTGTGTCTCTGTGTGTGTGCCCCTCTCCAGAGCGACAGCTCCAGCGACAGTGACAGTGAGGAGAACTTGATCCTTCTGCCCCCCAGGGAGCACCTTGGTCTGGCCCTATTCTCCATGCTCTGCTGCCTCTGGCCCCTGGGTATCGCAGCCTTCTACTACTCTAACAAGGTACCATCTCTGAGCCTTAACACAGCCCTGCTCCTCAACACTCTGCCTTAACACAGCCCTGCTCCTCAACACTCTGCCTTAACACAGCCCTGCTCCTCAACACTCTGCCTTAACACAGCCCTGCTCCTCAACACTCTGCCTTAACACAGCCCTGCTCCTCAACACTCTGCCTTAACACAGCCCTGCTCCTCAACACTCTGCCTTAACACAGCCCTGCTCCTCAACACTCTGCCTTAACACAGCCCTGCTCCTCAACACTCTGCCTTAACACAGCCCTGCTCCTCAACACTCTGCCTTAACACAGCCCTGCTCCTCAACACTCTGCCTTAACACAGCCCTGCTCCTCAACACTCTGCCTTAACACAGCCCTGCTCCTCAACACTCTGCCTTAACACAGAAACTCACAGTTCAAATGTACTAATCTGGTTCTAAGGTTATCAGATCCATCTTTACTCCCTCTCCCCAAATCCATTTATCTCTTAGCATCTTTCAGACTAATTGCCAAGCCAATTACATCGAGAATACCTTAATAGACGCGTCGGAGCGATAAATGGATTAAGGACCAGCCTTATTTTTGGGCTGAACACAAAACATCCGAAGCAACACGTTTGTCACTGTCGAAAGCTTAATGACAGAATCGCCATAGCAACTAATAGCTCTCTGCGAATCCCTCGTTTTCTCTGCATTGATTGAAACACCTACTCACAGTGGCCCAGCTGCTACTAACACACACTCCTCTCTCTCTCTCTGTGTGTGTGTTGGTCAGACAGCCAAGGCCGTCTCGAAGGGAGACTTCTCCAGGGCCGGAATGTTCTCCAGGAGAACTCTCTTCCTGGCTGCTCTCTCCATCACCCTGGGGACCGGGATGTACGTGGGGGCGGCAGTGGCCCTCATCGCCTACCTCTCCAAGCCGGGACACGTATAGCAGGGAGGGCACAGATGGATGGATGTATACGAAGAGGTAAAGAGAGAGGGAGGGAGAGAGAGAGAGGGAGGGAGGGAGGGAGGGAGGGAGGGAGAGAGAGAGAGAGAAAGAGAGGGAGGAGGGAGAGAGAGAGAGAGAGAGAGAGGAGGGAGAGAGAGAGAAAGAGAGGGAGGGAGAGAGAGAGAAAGGAGGGAGGGAGAGAGAGAGAGGGAGGGAGGAGGAGAGAGAAGAGAGGGAGGGAGGGAGAGAGAGAGAAAGAGAGGGAGGGAGAGAGAGAGAGAAAGAAAGGGAGAGGAGAGAGAAGAGAAGTGAGGGAGAGAGAAGAGAGAGGGAGGAAGAGAGAGGAGAGAGAGAGAGAGAGAGGGAGGAGAGAGAGAAAGGGAGGGAGAGAGAGAGAGAAAGGGAGGGAGAGAGGGAGGGAGGGAGAAGAGAGAAAGAGGGAGGGAGGAGAGGAGAGAGAGAAAGAGAGGGAGGGAGAGAGAGAGAGAGAAAGAGAGGGAGGGAGAGAGAGAAAGAGAGGGAGGGAGAGAGAGAGAAAGAGAGGGAGGAGAGAGAGAAAGACAATAGAGAGAGAGAGATGAGAGAGAGAGAGAGCTGAAAAACGCCTGAAGAAACCCTGGACATTTGATTTAGACTTGGATACCCTCATTGCCGGCATTCTGAGAAACACGGAACAATGCAAAGCTGTCCGAAAAGGAACATAAATAACAGCAATGTTTATCTCTAGAGGATTATCGTGTTGATTGTGTGCTGTATATATTGTCAGAATAAATCTGTTGGGCATGAGAAATGATGGTTCTGCTTGTTTTTTCACTTGTGTTTTTGAGACGAGCTTTAGAACACAGTGCTGTTCCTTACCTCACACAAAACTGTCCCCGAAGCATTGTTGAGCACCTTGAGTGATTACGACTTCCTCCCCCCTCCGGCTTGTT
>CM059324.1:14691773-14732308 GCA_030340685.1 Protosalanx chinensis | reverse complement strand
AATGATGGTTCTGCTTGTTTTTCACAGAAATGATGGTTCTGCTTGTTTTTCACTTGTGTTTTTGAGACGAGCTTTAGAACACAGTGCTGTTCCTTACCTCACACAAAACTGTCCCCGAAGCATTGTTGAGCACCTTGAGTGATATCGACTTCCTCCCCCCTCCGGCTTGTTCTCTCCCCGGGTCTCTCTCGCTCGCCAGCATCACTCACAGCCTCACGTCCAGGTGACTTTAGCTGCCACCATGCTGAATGGCCTGGCAACAAAGCATAGATTATCAAGTATAAGTGTCAAAATAAAATGAGTGCACTCTTTAATGTTATGTCTCTGCCTCTCCAGGCTGCACAGATATCAAGCCTCTCCCTCTCTCCCCCTCTCTCTCTTCCTCCTCCCCCCCTCTCACTGTTCCCCTCTCTTCCCCCCTCTCTCACTCTCCCCCTCTTCCTCTCATCTCTCTCTCTCCCCTCTCTCACTCCCCCCCCCTCTATATCACTCCCCCCCTCTCTCCCCCCTCTCACTGTTACCCTCTCTCTCCCTCTCATCTCTCTCTCCCCCTCTCCCTCTCCCCCCTCTCCCTCTCCCCCCCTCTCTCTCCCCCCTCTCCCCCCCCCTCTCTCTCCCCCCTCTCTTTCTCCCTCTCTCTCCCTCTCTCCCTCTCTTTCTCCCTCTCTTGTTGGTGTTGGTCTTGTTACTTCTTTAGAGCATATTGCAGTGAAACAGCTCAGCAGATCACTGGAGATCTTTCAGATGCAGCAACGCATCATGTCAGATGTCAGTTCATCATTCGTGGAAGTGTGTGTTCATCTATTGTTAATCTATTTTTTTAATTGGATCCAAGGGACACAGTCTAGATCAAATGCAAAGTCCTCTTTGCTAAATGAAGATCTTCAGATATTTCTTTATATATTCTTTAGTCGTTCGTCTTCAGTAGCTAAGAGCAAACAAACTCTCAAAATGTAAAAAGCCGTACCGGCCCACAATGCATTGTATTTCGCTTACTTGACACCAACACTGGCAAGGCAAAGGAAAAGGTTGATAGAATGTGGGACCAGTGTCCTGTGACAGGATTCTCAAACAGGCACAAGATTCTTTTTTGTGTCCCAGCCAATCGGTTTCCCCAAACACTGTCCTCTCTGTGTCCCAGCCAATCAGTGTTCCCCAAACACAGTCCTCTCTGCAAACAGAAGGAAATCAAGACATTGCAATAGATTCAACACTCCAGATGTCAACATTCATTACCAGTAAACCCCAAACACACACCCATATGGCTCCTCTCTTTCTCTCCTCTCTCTCTCCTCTCTCTCTCTCTCTCTCTCTCTCCTCTCTCTCTCTCTCTCTCTCTCTCTCCTCTCTCTCTCCTCTCCCTCTCTCCTCTCTCTCTCCTCTCTCCCTCTCTCTCTCTCTCTCTCTCTCTCTCCTCTCCCTCTCTCTCTCTCTCTCTCTCTCTCCTCTCTCTCCTCTCCCTCTCTCTCTCTCTCTCCTCTCTCTCTCTCTCTCTCTCTCTCTTCCTCTCTCTCTCTCCTCTCTCCCTCTCTCTCTCTCTCTCTCCTCTCCCTCTCTCTCTCTCTCTCTCTCTCTCTCCTCTCTCTCCTCTCCCTCTCTCTCTCTCTCCTCTCTCTCTCTCTCTCTCTCTCCTCTCTCTCTCTCCTCTCTCTCTCTCCTCTCTCTCTCCTCTCTTGGTTCTCCCTGTTCTCTCCCCTCTCTTTCTCTCATTCCCTCTCTCACACACAGATGCACACATCTCTCTAGTTCTTCTCAGACGTTATCATTCGTCACACCTTCCTCACCTGGTCCTTCTCTGCTGCTGAAGTTATAGTCTGGACTCTCTGGCCTGATAACGGCTTCACAGCCACAGCTTTGGGTTTGACTTATCTCTCCAAGGCAACAGGAAAACATGGCTGTGTATCTCCTGTTCCTTCTTCCCCTCTCAAGATAAGCAGCAGCTGGAGCCTTTGGAGGGTTTGAGCGTCTCATCCCAGTCTGTGTCTGAGCCACCACAGCTTCAACACTGTTTAGAGATAAGAGCTCAGAAGATGAGGCTTCCCCATGGGCCGAACCTCAGAGGGTTTATAAAGACACATCACAGACAATGAAAGGTCACCCTGGGTTAGGAAAGATTGGCGTTCGTGTTTGATTGATGACGACGGAGGTTTGGATTGGATTAAATGTTTGTGATTAAAGTAGGTCTAGCAGATTCTGAGCATGTGGAGATGATGGAAATTGGCAACCATCTGGCCGCAGATGGCTTCTGAAAATACCCCCAGCTCCCAGGGTCTCTGACAGGAACAGGAAGGAGGTTGGTAACTTGCCACACATCATAAATCTTTCTAGGACATGCAGTCAACTCTCTCTGCAAGATGTAGAACTATTTCCATAGTTTGTCTGGGCCAGAACAGACTCATTCATTGATTTATTTTTCTGTTCTATTTTCGAAGTATACTTTTTTCTTTTGAGTAAGTACTAATAGGTTCACGTTTTCGCAGATGAAATTGTGTGTTCCTTTTCATCAACTCCAAGGATATTGGGTTCAGTGAGTGGAAAGAAATGAGAATGGAGGTTTAATCAGATGCAACAGTAGGTATGTGAAGTTTCACCACAGAGATCTGGTGGGATAGGAGAACTGTGGCTGAAAAAGAAGTCTTCATTCTGGAAAGACAATATACATAATGAACCACCAACATACAGTAATATAAATGATCCAGCAAAAAGAACTGATTAAGTAATAATTACAAAATATAGCTGCAAGCAGCGATGGTGGATTCCTCCTAGAAGAATCTATGAAATTGATATGTAATTCAAAATGCAATCTGCATGTTTGGTGTGAATACATCCAAGACTGTAGTGCCCCCTGTGCTGTAACGGCTTGCCATTATGAGTTGTTGAGACTTTATTCTTCATTGTGACAAATGAGGACTCTGTAATGAATTTCAGGACTCTACAACAAAAGGGATACAAATTGGTCTCACATGGACGAAATTGGGTGTGGTAGATCATAATGTTGTGCTGTTACACCATGCTGAAAATCTCAACTTTTTACTCTTTGTCTAAGAGCTGCCATTTACTTCCACTTAACAAGAATAATTTAATTGTATTGTAATGCAAAGTGCACCCTGCAAGTTTGGTGTGAATTTAACTCAAAGTATGAACCAAAATCAAAAGTTTTTACAAGCAGATTTATTTCTTTCTTTGTTGTTTTACAAGCTCATTTCCAGGTTCAGTGAGTAAAAAACACAAAATAACCCTGATTTAGCCTTGCTGACACATCAGGATTCATTGCTGCAAAAGTCATCGGACCACTAACCACAGCTGAAACTATTTAAAAAGAAATAATACCTTAATAACAATGTAACAACGTGGTAATAACTGTTAAAAAGAAATAATACCTTAATAACAATGTAACAAAGTAGTAATAACTGGTATAAAGACAACAATAGGTCCTGACGGAGGAATCCTAATTAAAACTCAAGTAATTAGCCTGGTTTGAAGATTTAAGTAGTAGAACATTCAGCTATTTCAAAAAATAATTTTAGTGAAATGTAAACGTAAAAAGTAAAAAATGATCTGAAAAAATGATTAAGTATTCATACCAAGAAAATCTACATAAGTTCTGTATTTTAATAAGTTGTATTTTTACTTGCAACAACTGTGTGATATATGGATCCTTAAGGATCTCCATCTTGGTTAGTAAATGAGCACACGGCAGTTTGCTGCTGTTCTCCAGCTCAACACCGCCACCTTGTGGTCAAACTAACATTTTCACAAAAGCACCAACTTTTTTCATAAGCTGCTTTTCACAACATAGTTCTCCAAGTTTGAAGGTAAAATTATATATATACCTGTATATATTATTATTATTATTTTTATTTTTTTACCTTGAACCAGGTACTTTGATCCGTGGACGGAATACCAAATCTCAAACTTCGAACAGAGGATGTTCCGTCTCCCAGTAAAAAAACATTATACTGTGTACATGTTTCCTCAAAGATTAATATTCATTTTTGATACGCGAAGATATGAGACGCGATGTTATATTAGTGCAACCTAACCCAGGGCCGCTTCTAGACAGGCATATATGAGGGGCAGTGTGGTGGTGGTTAATCAGACATTTCTGATTAATTTCTTAATGTCTATGTTCATCTCTGTGCTTGTAACGCTGCTGCTTGTTCAAAGTTTTACCGCTCCGTGGTGAAACCTGACACCACACTGTCAGGCTACGTCTGGGCTCATTTGCATACTGAAACAGCGATATGAGAGGGAAGCTGTGTGTCCCTTATTCGGCTGACTTTTTCTGCGACTCATCTATCTCTCTCCCCTCTCTCACTCCCCCCCCCCTCTATATCACTCCCCCCTCTCTCCCCCCTCTCACTGTTACCCTCTCTCTCCCTCTCATCTCTCTCTCCCCCTCTCCCTCTCCCCCCTCTCTCTCCCCCTCTCCCTCTCCCCCCTCTCTCTCCCCCTCTCCCTCTCCCCCCTCTCTCTCCCCCTCTCTTTCTCCCTCAGACAGATCGTTTTCTCAATTTGTAATATGTTAATTTTGTGAGCGTATTAAAATGTGATTTCTCAACTTCTAAAATTTTGATTTGAGGGGGCAAGACATTTATTTGAGAGGGCGTTGCCCCTGCGTAGAGCCGGCCCTGACCTAACCTGTTACCGTATTTAATGAAGAAACACCGAGTAGTTCCTAAAGCGACCAGCAGAGGTCAGAATAGATCCACAGTTACACCGCAGACATCATTTTGACAATAAGAAATGTTACTGGTGTAAAGTTACATCGTCATACTAATTTTGAAACATCATCATGATAATATATCTTGAAACCTCAGAATCCAAACAAATCTAATCTAATCTTTATGTAGCATTAGCCTATTTAAAAATCCCTCAATCTGCCAGTTTAAAATCTTTAAAAACCAAACTATCTGTTTATCAGGGTGGCGGCTGTTATAAATGACCCTCTCATCTCTGATATGAGCAGCTTGATCTTAAACAGATCTGACCCTCAAGCATCAGGTCCATTTCTGGGTGGGTGTGTGAGTGGGGTGTGTGAGTGGGTGTGTGAGGTGTATGAGTGTGTGAGTGGGGTGTGTGAGTGGGGTGTGTGAGTGGGTGTGTGAGTGGGTGTGTGAGTGTGTGAGTGGGGGTGTGTGAGTGGGTGTGTGAGTGGGTGTGTGAGTGGGGTGTGTGAGTGGGTGTGAGTGGGGTGTGTGAGTGGGTGTGAGTGGGGTGTGTGAGTGGGGTGTGTGAGTGGGTGTGTGAGTGGGTGTGAGTGGGGTGTGTGAGTGGGTGTGAGTGGGGTGTGTGAGTGGGGTGTGTGAGTGGGTGTGTGAGGTGTATGAGTGTGTGAGTGGGTGTGAGTGGGGTGTGTGAGTGGGGTGTGTGAGTGGGTGTGTGAGGTGTATGAGTGTGTGAGTGGGGTGTGTGAGTGGGTGTGTGAGGTGTATGAGTGTGTGAGTGTGGTGTGTGAGTGGGTGTGTGAGTGGGTGTGTGAGTGGGGTGTGTGAGTGCGTGTGAGTGGGGTGTGTGAGTGGGTGTGTGAGTGGGTGTGTGAGGTGTATGAGTGTGTGAGTGGGGTGTGTGAGTGGGTGTGTGTGTGGCTGTGTGAGTGGGGTGTGTGAGTGGGGGGTGTGAGTGCGGTGTGTGAGTGGGTGTGTGAGTGGGGTGTGTGAGTGGGGTGTGTGAGTGGGGGGTGTGAGTGCGGTGTGTGAGTGGGTGTGCGAGTGGGGTGTGCGAGTGGGGTGTGTGAGTGGGTGTGTGAGTGGGTGTGCGAGTGGGGTGTGTGAGTGGGTGTGTGAGTGGGTGTGCGAGTGGGGTGTGTGAGTGGGTGTGTGAGTGGGTGTGTGAGTGGGTGTGCGAGTGGGGTGTGTGAGTGGCTGTGTGAGTGGGGTGTGTGAGTGGGGGGTGTGAGTGCGGTGTGTGAGTGGGTGTGTGAGTGGGGTGTGCGAGTGGGGTGTGTGAGTGGGTGTGTGAGTGGGTGTGTGAGTGGGTGTGTGAGTGGGTGTGCGAGTGGGGTGTGTGAGTGGGTGTGTGAGTGGGTGTGCGAGTGGGGTGTGTGAGTGGGTGTGTGAGTGGGTGTGTGAGTGGGTGTGCGAGTGGGTGTGTGAGTGGGTGTGTGAGTGGGTGTGTGAGACCTCCAGTTTAACCTCAGATATTACAGAGTAGTTCAGTCCAGACTCAGATTCAGATGATCCGATATTAAACTGCTTCACTAACACTATAAGATGGGATAACACTGACTCACTCAGCCACAAAGCTGTTTAAAGTTTCTGACCAATACCAATCCTGCAAAAAATGTAGGACATTTCTGGAGAGCACATTTCAAATCAAAACTAATTTTTAACCCGATTGTTTCAAAAGTAGTTTAATCCACGGACAGGAGGGGGAAAAAAGGATATCAGAAGATTGTTTCCTAAAATCATCATCATCTTGAATATTGTAATATTTCAGCAGGTGTGTGTCTAACAACCACTATTCAAGCATTTTAATCAAGCCTATAAATACACTGACGGTAAGTAAATTACATCTGAGTTTGAATAATTGTATCTAACGTCCGTAGAGCAAATGGTTAGTTAACAAACTAAATATAACATCCTGATAACAGTTTTCTGTTAAGTGGAAACACTCCTGCTGTCACTTCTAAAATGACCAATCATTGTGACCCTAGGGTACCATGTTAAAACATCCCTATTCACTGATCATCTTTAATTATGAAGACTAGTATCTGTCCACGAGGAAATTAGTGATCTATTCCCCAGTCAGACGAGATGATTACAATTAGTTTGGAAGTCTCCGGGTGTCAACATGAGGAGAATACTGATCATTAAGGCCTTAATTGCCACAACAAAATGTTTTCAGTCAGGTCATATCTGAATGGGACAGAATAATATGATGATTACATCACGGTTGATTTACAAACATTGTATATAGAATACAGAACAGAATATGATAAAGAATTATGTGAATTCCAGAAACAATAAATCCCCCCCCCCCCCCCTCCAATAATTTTTTTGCAAGTTAATCAGCTCCACACACTATTTTTGCTTTGCACCCCTAAAACTTGGGCCCAGCCCTGTGCAGAACTCTGACATGGCTGTTACAAAACAGACAAACATGGAATAAATGTAAAAAATTAATAACAGAAGCAACAGACCACGTTAAAAAAGCTCATTTTTAATACTTTGTGTTGAATATTATACAGATTATTATGAAACAAATACACACACTCTTAAAGACAACATGAAAGTGTGTTTAAAACAGTGCTTTAATAAGCTATTATTATTATTTTCATTATTTACAACATCAAGACCATTTTTGCTGTGTTCATTAGGACCTCTGACAGGATTTGGATCCAACATCCAACAGATTTTTGAACATGACTACAAGAAACACTAGCAGCAGTTTGATGCTCTCAAGGTAGTTTATACTTTCTATGGCAACCTGCAGTATTTCCAATACAGTTTTTTTAAATGATTAAAAATAACAACAGTTTCAGCGTACCAGAAATGTGTTCAGTTGAGAGAGAGAAAATAATCAAACAATCATTAAGTGATGGGTGATTATCATTGTAGACTTCTCACTACATACATTGACACGCCATCTAAATGTCCATATCAAGCGATGGCAATAAAGAGCTACAATGTTAGTTTCTGTACAACTGGGATATCAGAAAGAGAAACAAGAGTCTGTGTTTTCCTCATGTTGAGTCATCAAGACTTGACTGGTTTAGTTTTTAACCAAACGTGTTCCTGGGGACTAACTAGAATTGCTTGTAAAAAAAGGGCTGTACAAATAAATGTTGATTTGATTTAGATTTTTTGTTTTGAGTTCTGGCCTCCTGGAAAGTCTCAACTGTTGAAAACACGATCAATCAGGGCTGAGTATGACATCACAGTTCTTAACGACGGTAACTATGGACTCTTCTTCTCCTGGGCCGGAGGAGTCACATGATCGCCGGGCCTCTCTTCTTCTTCTATTGCTTCTCGTGTGTCTGGCTGAACATCCGTCCTGTCATGTGACACTGTTCCCAGAACTTTGGCACTGTGTTGCTGAGCCTTCGCCCTCAGAGCAGCGATGCTGTTCTCCCTCAACTCCTCCTTCGAAAAGGAAGTCTTGTCGTCGTCTCTCGTCTCCTCCCCCGCCTCGCTCTCTTCTGCCCTCTGATTGGCTGGCTGTTGGACCACACCTGTCCTTCCTGTTGGCTGGACTACCGCCTCCATGGACTTTTTGTGCATCCCTGTAAAGAATGGTGGGCATTCGGATTTAGAAAAGCGTCTGTTGATTGGAAAGCCATCTTGGACTGAAAACAGTAAGCAAAGAAACAGGTCTGATTTAGCGACAGCGGGAATGGATTTCAAATAATGGTAAATGGTCAAATAGAGGTATCATTACTCAGTAGGGAACACTAAGACTTTGATTACCAAAATTATTCTATATAAGCTATTAAAAAAAAAAGGAATTAAGATCCGTAGGCTCCAGTCCTGTTCCTGAACTACCCTCTGCCTGGTTTTTGCTCCAACAACACAAATTTGATCTGATTCAACTCCAGTCACCTGATCAACCAGCAAATCATTAGAATCAGCCAATCAGGTGTGCTAGATTAGCACTGGAGCCAAACCTACCCGGCAGGTATGTCTCCAGGAACAAGGTTGGAGACCTCTGGATTAGAAGAATGAGAGCATGGAGGTGAAAAGCAGACATGAAGCCATGGAGACAGGTGTCTCCAGGTGTCTCCAGGTGTCTCCAGGTGTCTCCAGGTGTCTCCAGTTGTGTTGTTACCTAGCAGCCAGGGGGCACAGGAGTCCATGACACCATCCTTGGCTGACTTCAGGATGGACTCAGGTAGAGGGATGGAGTGACGCACCATGGCTCCGTACAGACCGTACTCTGCCATCACACTGCTTCTACCCCAACACTTCTCTCTCTTCCTCCACTTGGCCCGTCTGTTCTGGAACCAGACCTGCAAACCCAACAGCACTAGTCACGGCTAGCAACCCCTCGGACGGTGTCTCCGTTGGCATGGGAACGTTGTTGGAAACAATGTGTGTGTTTCCTTGGAGAACTTGGTCCAATGAAGTTTAATTTACTTGCTTAATTAAAATTTTCGCTTTCGAAGTTTATTTTTCTGTCGTTGTTCCTCTCGATTATTATGAAACCTTAAGTGTTTAAAAAACCAATCCAAATAAATGTATTTCAAACTTACAAATATTACTATGTAAAGGCGTGAGTACCCCATCAGTCCCAGTCTCCACCTGTCTATTTGGATGGATATTCAGTATACAGATGCCTCCAGACACTTTCTGACTTCCAGACACCCACTGCCTGACTGGCCCTTCATAACCCCTGGCTGGTTGGGGCCCCTGGCTGGTTGGGGCCCCTGGCTGATTGACAGGCTATCTGTCAACTCACTGAGAGACTAAATTGATTTGGTAGCACAACACAGGGCTGTTAAACAGCTGACTTGGTCATCTCTGAAGTACTAAAGTAAGAGGAGAGCACACAGTGGCTCTGGAGAGAGGTCACACAGACAACTGAAAACCATCAAAACCTTTTAAACCCTTTTTCTGGCTATTCTGATTATAGTCCTTATTTCATACAATATACTTTTTTTATGAGAAATTGCTTCTCTGGCCCTCAAAGGAAGTATCTATGGAAGCTGCAGAGAAGTGACCCCTAGGGCACCTGAGGCTGATTGAAAAATAAGTTAATTTCAGCCCCAATCGATGCCGGACAGGCGGGCAAATATCACGGGAAATTAAACGAGGGGGACACAGGGGAGCTGCTATTGACCCATGATAATAAATTCAATGTAGTTATTTAATTTGAACTCCCAGCGTCTCGAGCTAGAAGAGCGCGTCTGATTTAACTAATTACACTCGATGAGAAAATTGGGTGTTAATTTTTTTAATAGAATTGGAATATGCCCACGCGCTTATTTATTTCCCCCCCCCCGCTCTATTATTTATTCGTGGCGTGCGCGGAGCCGTAATGAGAACGAAATTAAAAGGCGCGCGAGCAGATGGATGGTTCGGGTCACACTCTCCTCCCGCCTTGATAACTTGATTAGGTCGTTAGTGCTGCACTCCGAGAACTAATTGTTTCACATCGAACTGAGCCTGATGAGAGATGATCTACTCTGGTGAAGATGCCGCACGAGGTTCTGTGCAGACAGCGATGAAGACGTCATTGATGGATTCGCGTGGGCTCACTTTCCTCCCGCTCAAAAACACTGAAGGGTTTAACTATCCAGGCCCACTGCGTCACGTGCAGAGGCACGAGCCCCCCACTGTACTTTACATTCATCAGGCTTGTTAAGATGCATATATATTTTTACTAGAACCTTTATGTTTTCAGATTATAATAATTACTTTGACAATAATTAAGGCTATAGGCTACACTATAAAAACCAGAAATGGAAAACACGGCTATAGCCTATTAACAATAGTTATGAAACATTATAACAGGCTACATAGATCTTAATATAGAATAGTATTGGATGTATCCTCAATATAAATATTGGGCTAGACCTGACGGATTAATCAGAGTTACCTACGTTTTTTAAATAAACTACAGTTGTTCCTAATTGCATGTTAAAGGCCTCGGCTACCTTACCTTAAATACTTTTAAGACATTATCTTTAATTTACCTTCAGTATCATACTAAACTTCAATTTCAGCAACAACAAAAAAAATATAGAAAAAAAAATACGTTAAATCCTGCACAACCACAATGTACGACAGTAAACGTGCATGACAAAAGCCTATAATTAAATAAATGCCACTTTAAGGTAAAATAACGAATGTACAGTAACATAAATATAGCCTGGGCTACGTACAGAATTAAAAAAATATTTTACAAATGTCCTAACAAATAACCTCAAAGCAAATATTTTCATTTGTATGAATCCCAAGTCTAATATAGCCTATTATATAAAATATAATAAATAAAAAGTGTCGTGCCTGTATTCGGTCTTCTGGAAGCTCTGTTTTCAGGGCCAGCATCTCTCTTGCATACACATCAGGATAATGAGCTTCATTAAAGGCTTTCTCCAGCTCCTCCAGCTGATAAGAAGTGAAGATGGTCCTGTGGAAATAAACACGAGTGGAAATAATAAAAACACAATGAAAAACCAGGTCCTTTTTCTGTGGATGTTCAGGAACTTGGTTACAGTAGGCCAGACACGTATCCCTTTACATAATCTAATGTGGCTATATTGGAAAATAAAATAAGAAATCCAGATTCATATCATAATTTAATTAGGATTAAACTAATATAGCCTATCTTATCTTAATAATTCAAAAAATTATCCATGAAGTTACATATAGCCTATCAATATTTCCTGTGGGGCTAAAAGAGCAATAATTGAACAAAATAAGCAAAACATTTTGATATAGGTTCACTTTTGAATAAACTTTGAATTTGTCATGTCTGGGTACTTTTAAAAATACATTAGCCTATTATTGTTATTTATATATATAATTACTTCCAATTGCATATCCCTAAACTTGAATTTAAATCCCTTCCAGCTGTTTAAGTGTGACATCTTACCTGTGTCGCCTCTTCTTTCGTTTCTTGTTCTGATTTATTGACTTTGAAAGTTTTCGTTCACTGGAGGACAAATCCTCCGAGTCTGTAAATATATAAATACATATTCATAATGTTTGTGATAATAACATTGATATTTGTGAGCAGGTTCATGAACATGTGTAGGAATGCACACAGGCCTGGAAATGATGTTAGTATCTAATTATAATCTTGTCCTCTTCAACAATATAGTTCCAACCGTGGATTTGGGTTATTAATTGTAACAAGCAATTAAGACTATATAGGTTCACTGTTTAACAGCACTTATGTCCAGGTTTTATCAAACCTAATGATATAGGATAGCCAACAGTTCTAATATAATCAGAATCAGAATCGGGTTTAAGCGCTATGCAAGATTTACAAACAGAATTCACAGAAATGAGCAGAAAGAACATATATGTGACATAATAATAAAAAATGAATACAATGTAAAATACACTACAATTTTGATACAAATAACATAGAAGTACAAATAACATAAGTACAAAGTGGGATGAGTATATACAACAATGTAGTGATCAAACTAATATGATTTAATAATAACGACATATATTTATGCTAAGGTTACAGGTCTGTAGACTGCTGGGACAACAAAAATCGTCTAAATAAATTGTTCTAACTTCCCCAATTTATGTATTCACAAGTCTTGCCTGATTTGATAGACAATTGGACCAAGAAACAACAACAATATTGTATTTAAAATATTATTAGTATTAGAACGTGAATATATAACCTTAAATCTTAATTCGTACCTGAACTAGCAGACTGGTGTGGCTCCAGGTTCCCCATGGATCTGCTGTGAGGCTGCAGGGGAACCTGCTGGGGGTCCGACAGAACCTCCAGAAACACGGGGTGACTGTAGAACGAAGGAATTCCTCCAGGGCCTCCAGGGTTTATTAATCCCATCCCAGCGGGGCCAAGCAGAGACCTGGCCGAGAACAGGTGCCCCCCAGCGGGCAGAGACCCTCTGGTACTCTCCTGGGCCTGGGAAGGTTCTTTATTTAGTCCCAGGATCTCCTTGATCCCAAACCCAGTGCATCTGGGGGGGTGAGGGGCGCTGCTCTTGGGCTGTTGGTGGATGTTAGTTCCTCCGTTTGCATCGAGAGAAGTCGATATATTTAAAGTTTCTGACAGTATGGCACCTTCCTTGCCGGTCATGGTGTCTTGGGGATGGATTTGTATTGTATCGTCTCATAGGTTGGTCCCCAGCGCGCGGAGTGTAACAAGCCAGATCCTCGAGAAATAAAGAGATCCTCTTTTTATCCAACAGGTCCATCATCCAGAGTCAGAACTCTCAGCCAATCAGCAGCGAGCTCGAGAGAACAGCTCGCGCTTCAGAACTCTGAGCCAATCAGCTGCGAGCACGCTCTTCAGAATGCCTGTGGACCAGGCTGCAGCTCACGCGCACAGACGCATCAGAGAAGCTGCATCACACTCCGATCTGTGCAAGGAACACTCTGATGTTAAAGGATTAACTAAGAGGGTGCAGGAATCAGGACAGTCTCAACGACCTTATAGGCCTAACGAACAATTAATTTGAACTGTGTACTGTAGCCTAGTTTGGTCTAATTCTACATTTTAGCCATTTTGTTTGAAGCGCTGACAACAATATCCAGCAATATCGTTTAAATGTCCCCGTGTGTATCAGATGGCGTGCAGCTCCAGTCCAGCTCAGTGGAGAGTCCTAATGCACTCTGATGCTATGGAAGAGCTTCAAACACTGTAAACCTTCAAAACGACAGCTGGACGCTGCATATCTGCCCTGTAATCCCAACACAGACAGATCAAGCACAGGGATATTTCACTCGAGACATGGAAATGAAAGAATGTGGGCCAGCACGGATTTATAGCTATTTATATCGTTGAGAGAAATTAACCTTAAGATGCAGCATGAGTTATAGGCTAACTGCATCAGATAAACATCCTTGTTTGTGTATTTTAATAGGTGATTCGTGTTAAGGTCTTGGGAAAAATACATAACGTAGGCCTATAGTCAATCACATACAATGTATCTTAACGAATACTTAACTGAACGTATTATTATTTAACAAAAAAATTGCATTTTAATTGAATATCAACCTATAGGTTAAACAAAGATATCTTCCAAATCTAAGTGCAATAAACGATACATTTCACCTGTAACTCATACAGATAAAATAGTGATATCTAAATATTTTTGATATTACAAAAAAAATGATATCTGTAATACCCAATATATTAATCTGTTTGGAGAAACGAAAAGGGCAGGTTATTAAATTATTCATCCTTCAGTCATAATTGTTTTTTCTTTCCCTTAACTGTATTTTATGCAATCCACCAATAGCTCTAAAGCACAAAGCTCAGGCCCTGCTCTATGATGTCATAAAGCCTAACACGATGCTCTGTGATGTCATTATAAAGTTACAGTCAACAGCTACTGTAAGCCTAAAATGATGCTCTGTGATGTCATAATAGAGAGGAAACAGCTACTGTTAGCCTAACATGATGCTCTGTGATGTCATAATAAAGTTAGAGTCAACAGCTACTGTAAGCCTAACATGATGCTCTGTGATGTCATTATAAAGTTAGAGTCAACAGCTTCTGTTAGCCTACAAAAAGGAATAAAAAGCAGGATGACGTCATGACGCAGTGATGGCCTATATCTCAACAGGCTGCTGTCCATTCACAATAATAAAGTAGATCTACAATCTCTATTCTCTATACAAACTCGTATTTTTGGACATGTGGACAGATGTCACCAAGCGTATTTATGATAATGAGTTTCAAATCAGATAACACCGACCTTATCAACATGTAATTTGCTGACACATGAATGGCAGCACGCGCTGAGCCTCAGGTGCGCGAGAGACCTCATAGTGAAGCGCGTGGCAGGAACATTGTTTATCTGGATTTTGTCCAATGAAATCCATATGGCGCGAGGACCCCACGCGAGTCTTGCATTAATTTAGGACATAATGTCATTGTACGATTTCATAACAAATAATTACCTTAACAACAAAGCAAAAAGCTCTCACTGAATTGTTGCTATAATCGTGAATTAGATTTTCAGTTATAGTGGCATGAAATGTTAAAGACAATTTATTGTTATAGTGATTAAAATAATACCATCAAATCGCAGCATGGTTAATCTCCTTTGCCAAGTCATATTTTAAAGCAAAACTGTTGAAATCGAGTCACTGATTAAGAGGGAGAAAATATCACAGCTGCAATTACTGGATGACCAGTTGAAAGTAATTGGGGGCTATTAGGTGGAAAATTCATTAATGAAGAAACCCTATATAATTAGGATATGCTAATAATGTGAGGATGGTGCTTCCCAGAGGAGCTTTGTTGATGTTTGTGAACAAACTGCTCACTTCCTCTGTCCATGAGTCTTAATGATGCTTCTCAGTATGAAAATGACTGCAGCCTGTTTTGCATGCGCAGGACAGACTGCCTAATAAGGCTCTCTAGATTAAGGGGAGATTTAGTTCAGTCAGTCGTGTCGATTGGGTTGCTCATCAAAGACCACAAGATCTGACAGCTCTGAAGGCAACAGCTGTGGGGGGGAAATGTGTTCCTGAGTTCCTCCTCTCCCCCCCCCCCCCCCCCCCCCCATCTTGCTTTGCTGGTTTTGGGCCCAAAGCAACATGGTGTCATGATGTAACCAGTGCCTCAGCTAGGTCCCCCCCCCCCCACCCCCCCACCCATCCCCAGGGACCTCTCGCTGAAGTGGTGAATGAGATGGCTCAACGGTTAAGGCGTTGGCCTCATGATCGGAAGGTTGTGAGATCGAGCCCCGGCTGTGGCTATATGACGTTGTGTCCTTGGGCAAGGCACTTCACCCTGTTTGCCTCAGGGAGAATGTCCCTGTACTTACTGTAAGTCGCTTTGGATAAAAGCGTCTGCTAAATGACTACATGTACATGTAAGTGCTCTTGCTTAAGAGCTGGTTTAGGTGCAGCAAGTAGGGTGAAGTGCCTTGCTCAAGGACACAACGTCATGTTGGCACAGCCGACTCTCAAACCGACTCCCCGTTCATCTGTTCCCCCCCTTCAGAAGCAGAGTTCCTGGTTCCCTTCTCAGCTTCCCTCCGGAGAGGCAGGGATGTGGCCAGGCTGACCTTCCAGCCAGAGAACATTCAAACAACGATGAGGTCATACTCAATTCAAACAGACATCAAAAAGTTGTCAAACAACGAAACACCTCTTTTCCTGCCAGGAAAATAACTCAAGTCTTCATTCTGATTGGAAAAGCTTGACATGTATTTACGATAATGAATCTGTTAAGATCTTTTAGCTTTGGAAGGTCACTGGATAATGGGATTTGCAATGGGGGGGCTGTATTATTAACATAACTATACATTAAACCTGCCCCTGGAGATTGCTGAAGCCTGATATTTTATACCATCCAATCAAAATGATGGATCGCTACAGCTCACATGTACATCTCCATACTCTCTGTTCAGACAGAATGACTCTGCTTTGCTCTCATCAGACGTTTCAGAGAACAGTAGCTGAATCACAGTTAGTGATCCAGTCAGGTTATAGTGCTGAATCAAGCTCCTCCCTCTGAAACAACCTGATGACAGCTCACATCTTGTGCAGAGTCAGAGGAAAACCAAGATTGTGTTGGAGGTTCTGCTTGCCCCCCCCCCCCCAAGGGGGAGGAGCCTCTTGAAGCAGACTGATTCTGCTACTTCCAGCTTTCTCATGGTTTCTTCTTTATAGCGTGCTAGGGAGTTTTGCTGGCTGGGATTGCTTAATTAGGCGAGGAGTTGATTAATTTGCACTAATTGACAGCTAATTAAAGGCCTGAGGGCACCGGATTGACGTTCGCAGGGGCAGCGGGCTGTGTGAGGTCATGTGACACAGTGCTTGTGTCATCAGCAAGCAATCAATTAAACTTTTGACTGTTTAGTGTTGGATTGGGAAGGGTGTTTATAGTACTGGAACTCAGGAGGATATTCCTGCCTATCAAGTCAGGATGTCAAGCCCCTCTCCAGCCCCCCATCCAACCCCTGGGCTGTCCCAAGACACCTCAGTGAGCAGACAACTAATCTGGGAATGGAGAAATTAAATAAAGAATCCATAATTTCCACAGAGGTGAATCAGGGTCCATGTTTGAGGCTGGAGGGGGTGGAGGGATGGAGAGAGGGAGGGAGAGAGGGAGGGAGGGCAGTCACTTGTGGAGTGGTGGCTTTTGTCCATGTGAATCATAAAGGCAGCTAGAGGCTTATTAGCAGCCTGCAGAGTGAATCTGGTGGAGGGAGAGGCAGTGAGGCCCCTGCTGTCTGTCCAGCAGGGAACAGGCCAAGGACATGTCTTACCTAATCAAGCCAGAGGGGAAGTCTTTATTGTTTCCAGTTGGACATGCCTGTCTGATTCCTCTTATTACTCGAACCGCTAGCGACCGATGTCGCTGGATTTGTGCTAATCGGAACAGAAACAGTCCTAGTAATCATGTCAGCTCTCATTAACACACACGACAATGAGATATATTATTTTTTACGCAGTGTTTTGTGTGGGGGGTTCTACTTCCTGTCCTCGTTAGATGAGAGTGGCTGAGGAGGAAAGGGGGTGGGGGGGAGTCACAGCAGAGCACCCTCACCCACAGCAGGAGGCTCCTGAAGCACCCAAACACCAACTTACCTCCATGATTTAAATTGGGGATATTAATAAAAAACCTTTCTGATCAAGTACGGCTTTCAGTCATATTAATATGACGTTTCATTTAACAACTTTATTACACAATTTGACCAAATGCAAATACTGTAAAAAAAGAAAAGAAAAGAAAGAAATAATATAATAAATATGTCATGTACACTAAGAAGCCAAGAGGAGACAATAAAGACAGAAGTGATTTAGAAAACAGAAGCTGTGGATGTCAGGGAGGAGGGAGCAGGTCCCTTAAGGATCTCCTCAGCCCACAGAGAGGCGAGGGGGGGGGGGGGAGCTGGGTCCCCATATCAAGTCTCTGACATCAAGGTGGGGAGGAGGTGAAGGTGATGAGGGTATTCACAAAAACAAGAGGTCAGACCAGGGTCAGAGGTCAGACCAGGGTCAGAGGTCAGACCAGGGTCAGAGGTCAGACCAGGGTCGCTCCTGGACACCATCCTGATTGGTTCACTTCTTCGGTCTCTCCAGGATGTTCAGGAACTTTCCTCGTGTCATTTCTCGAGCTGAAGAGAAGGACAGAGAAGATCAGATGTTAAACATCCTGGCAAACATCGTTATTCCAGGCAGTCATGTGGCTGAGTGGTTAGGGTGTCTGCCTAGAAGGTCCCTGGTTCGAACCCCGGCTGCGCCAACATGCCGTTGTATCCTTGGGCGAGGCACTTCACCCTACTTCACCCTCAGGGGGGAATGTCCCTGTTATCTGCTGTAGATCACTCTGGATAAGAGTGTCTGATAAAATGACAACATGTAAAAATGTAATAGTAAACATCCTAGCAAACATTTGTTATTGCAGTTCCTCTTTGTCCTGAGGCTGGCATGGTAACAGACCCAGCAGCACAGCTCACTACCTCACCACACAGCAGCCACTTAGCAATGCAAGTCATGTATTTAATTTGTGTGATGCTGAAACGGGGGAGGTAATTTATACAAACATCTGTTCACTCTGGACATGGAAAACAACATGAGACCCAGGCTGTGTCTGCCAGAGATACACTGCCTCAGATGTCTGGAGGCAGCCCGAGGCAAGAAGTCAGGCAAGAGGAGAGACAAGCACAGGCTGTCCTCCGAGATCACAGGTTCAAGCACAGGCTGTCCTCCGAGATCACAGGTTCAAGCACAGGCTGTCCTCAGAGATCACAGGTTCAAGCACAGGCTGTCCTCAGAGATCACAGGTTCAAGCACAGGCTGTCCTCAGAGATCACAGGTTCAAGCACAGGCTGTCCTCAGAGATCACAGGTTCAAGCACAGGCTGTCCTCAGAGATCACAGGTTCAAGCACAGGCTGTCCTCAGAGATCACAGGTTCAAGCACAGGCTGTCCTCAGAGATCACAGGTTCAAGCACAGGCTGTCCTCAGAGATCACAGGTTCAAGCACAGGCTGTCCTCAGAGATCACAGGTTCAAGCACAGGCTGTCCTCAGAGATCACAGGTTCAAGCACAGGCTGTCCTCAGAGATCACAGGTTCAAGCACAGGCTGTCCTCAGAGATCACAGGTTCAAGCACAGGCTGTCCTCAGAGATCACAGGTTCAAGCACAGGCTGTCCTCAGAGATCACAGGTTCCAGTTAGAGAGAGAGAGCTTGATGTGATCCACAAAACAAGGCCTGTACAACAGTGTTGGACCGAGGCCCCACAGCCAAGCAGCTGATTGGTCCCTTCACAAGGCAGCAATGCATTAGCCTATCAGAGAGCTTCCTTGATTAGTCTACAGGTGACATCTGAACCCATAGCGGTCTCCAGGGAACTGCTGTACCCATGGACATACCCATGTACAACGTTTAGCTGTACCCATGGATGTACCCATGTACAACGTCTAATGTACATCAGTCCCAAAGTTAACTCACACACCAGCAGGTGAACCTCCCTCGGCCCTGCCCCCCTCCCTCCCTCACTCCGCCCTCACCCCTCCTCCCCCCTCCTCCCCCAGTGAAACAATCCTCATTAATCAGAGTTCACTGAACCCTTCCTCAGTCAGTCAGTCATCAGTAGCACATCTCCACAGTCCGATTAAGAGAACAGCTTTCAGAACCTGCACTCTATGTATCGAAGGAACTCACACACACACACTCACACACACAGACACACACTTCTTTGTAACAGGCCACAGGAGATCAATACTGATTAGGGGGAGTCAGAGATTTGTTTAGTTGATTAGAAAGGTCAATTACAAATTCTCTACCCAGTTAATCAGCAACTCGTTATAGCTGCCATCCATACCAGATGACAGGGTATGGATTAGTACCGAGCACCACGTCTCGGCCCTGCTGATTGGCTGCTTTCGGCCCTGCTGATTGGCTGCTTTCTAATTATTCCGAAGCCCTTGCTCACCATGACAGCATCAGAGAGCAGATCAACAGGTAAAAGGTTCAAATCCCCCTCAGGTACATCACTGTAGATCAAAGGCTCTGCTAAAAGACTTCTTCACTGTTAACATCACTGTGACATGCTTGGTCCAGAGAACCCAGGTGCTGTGACTGTGTGTGTCTAGACAAAGACTGTGTGTATTTAGGTGTGTTTGTAACAGCCCATCACCATGGTAACCAGCAGCCGCCGCCTGCTCAGTCACCACACACACACACACACCCCCACACCCCCACACACACACACACACACACACACACACACACACACACACACACACACACACACACACACACACACACACACACACACACACACACACACACACACACACACACACACAAACTCCCCAGTGTGTGAAATGAGAGTAATCATCACAGGGACCCCCCCCACCCCCACCCTCTCTCCCCAGGGGGTCTCCCTGTGCAGGGGAGTCTGAACCCCTGTTAGCCCCAGAGACAGACAGCCACCTGGGTTAACAGGAGCCCCGGCCCCCCGGCCCCTGGCTGCCCACACTCACCTTCATTAAGACTGGGCAAGACTAATCTGACCTCCGCTGGATCGCTCCAGCTATTACTGCCTCCAAGCTGTACTTTATGGATTTAACATCCATTCTCAGACCACACGTGTGCAACACACACACACACACACACACACACCCATCAACACCACCCCCACCTCCACCTCCACACACACACTGATCATCACCACATTCACCCTCCTCCCTCCCCCTCCCCGCCCCTCACATACGCCTGACGCTCATGTTTGTGTTCAAAATTCAATTACCCACTTATTGATACTTCACAGGGATGTTTAAGATGCAGACAGGGGCAGTGATTTCCCAGGAGAGCGCTGGTTCCTCTTTATTTTCCCACTGAGAGGCACCGCACCCCTCCCCTCTCTCTCCTCCCCTCCCTCTCCCCCTCTCTCCTCCTTCATCCTCCTTTTCCTGTCCCTCTGTTCTCTTCTCCTCCGCCTCATCCTCTCTTCCACAGCCCTGTCCAGCCCCCCCCCCACCCCCCCCCCCCACCCTGTTCAAGAGGTGTCCTTATTAATAGGCAATCAGTCAAAACTCATTCATTTAACAGCCCTAAAAGGTTTCCCAGCAGCAGTATGATTAGCTGGGAAAGAAAATCCAATGAATTCCTAATGCCTTTATGGAAATGAAGTGTCATTTCCGATCTGCTCAAGAAGGAGGCGTGCAGGCGGGTCTGAGGAGGCAGTGTTAGTGTGTGTGTGTGTTTGTGTGTGTTTGTGTGTGTGTGTTTCAGTTTCAACTCTAATCCTTTTCCAGACAGTGTGGTTTCTAAGGATCCACAGTATTTTCCTGGATGGCGGTGGTGACAGTGTAGAATGCCAAGCAGCAGCAGCAGCAGGTCTGGTTCAGCAGGGGTGGGATCTCTATCAGGGCAGGACCTTGACAGAGGAGCCTCCCTGTCACAGCACCTCGACCCTCCAGAGGAGTTAGAGGGAGGAGAAGAGAGGAGAAGGGAGGAGAAGGGAGAAGAAGGGAGGAGAAGAGAGGAGAAGGGAGGAGAAGAGAGGAGAAGAGAGAAGAGAGGAGAAGGGAGGAGAAGAGAGGAGAAGGGAGAAGAGAGGAGAAGGGAGGAGAAGAGAGGAGAAGAGAGGAGAAGGGAGGAGAAGAGAGGAGAAGAGAGGAGAAGGGAGGAGAAGAGAGGAGAAGAGAGGAGAAGAAATTAGAAGAGAGGAGAAGAGAGGAGAAGAGAGCGCTCTCTTGTTCCTTATTCAGCTTCTGTGTGGAGGTGTGACACCACTTCATAACCCGGGCCGCCACGCCCTGATGGATTGATGGAGGAACATTAGCACAGCGAGGCCCCATGAACGCAATCATCCTCAGCAGCGCTGCTGTCTTAATGGGCTCAGATTGATCTGGAGGAGGGAGGCAGAGGAGGAGCTGGAGTTATGGCTAACCTTCAGCCTCACCTCCGCAGGGGTCAGACCGCTGCTATGTGCTCTGTAGCAGCAGCCATAGCTAGCAACAGACAGGCACAGCTAGCAGCAGGCACAGCTAACAACAGGCACAGCTAGCAGCAGGCACAGCTAGCAGCAGGCACAGTTAGCAGCAGACACAGCTAGCAGCAGGCACAGCTAGCAGCAGGCACAGCTAACAACAGACACAGCTAGCAGCAGGCACAGCTAACAACAGACACAGCTAGCAGCAGGCACAGCTAACAACAGGCACAGCTAGCAGCAGGCACAGCTAACAACAGGCACAGCTAGCAGCAGACACAGCTAGCAGCAGACACAGCTAGCAGCAGGCACAGCTAGCAGCAGACACAGCTAGCAGCAGGCACAGCTAGCAACAGACACAGCTAGCAGCAGACACAGCTAGCAGCAGGCACAGCTAACAACAGACACAGCTAGCAACAGGCACAGCTCGCAGCAGACACAGCTAGCAACAGGCACAGCTAGCAGCAGACACAGCTAGCAGCAGGCACAGCTAGCAACAGACACAGCTAGCAATAGACAGAGCTAGCAGCAGCCACAGCTAGCAGGAGCTGTTGCAGCGTAGCAGGACCCTTCCTCTGCTTGAGGCTGTGTCCCTCAGGACCACTCTGCTTTCAATTACCTCCAATAACAGTAGTTACCAGAGTGCTCCGAGGTCCCTGGGGCCAGGGGCCCGCTGCCCTACTCTGTGGCCCACGACAGGGCATTCATCACAGGGTTGGGTGGCAGCTGGGGCCTGGAGGAGGCACGCGTCTCCCCCCCCCTCCACCACCGCCCCTCAGGGAGACCAGCCGGAGCGACCCGGGGGGGGGGGGGGGTGGTGGGGGTGTGTGTGTGAGGGGGGGGGTCTATCTTCCTTACACACCCACACAAACACGCACTAACAAACAGGCCTGCTTGTGAATCAGTCCAACACATCTGCATGTCAGACAAGCTTTCTGCTCTTCATCCCACCTCCATTACCCTGCACAGTTATTAATGTGGTGGAGGGGGGGGGGGGGGGGGGGGGGGGGAAGAGAGGGAAGGAGGGGGGGAGGGAAGGGGAGGGAGCTGTGGCTGATTGTGGTCTGCCCATTAAGCAGCTTCCTCTTTAATAGCCCACATGTTGAAGGGGGAGGGGCAGTAAATCCTGTCCTCTGCCCCCCCCCCCCAAGCCCCCCTGTTGTGCCGCCGCTCTCCTAATGCTCGTTTCCAGCCGCTGAAGAGCACACTAACATGATGAAAAAGTAGTGCAGATTTACAAGGCCTCCCTTGACAGGCGGGAAAAAGGAGGAAAATGAAAGTGGAGCACATTAAGGAGGTGGTCATTACCTCCCTGAGCCACATGATGACCTGCTGCTGGGTCTGTCCACCTGAGGAGCATGACAAGCACACCCCACCTGCCCCCCACCTGCCCCCCCCCCCCCCCCCCTCCCCCCACCTGCCCCCCCCCCCCCCCCCCCCCCCCCCCTCCCCCCTCCCTCAGTGTTTACACCAGCCCATCCTGACAGCCAGACACACACAGCTATTCAAATACACCCAAATACTCCTGTAATTTAATTCTGGTTTGGGTTCAAACCAACTGGTCCAGAATCAGACAATAATCAGCTTGTTTTATTTGGATTGGAGTGTTGTGTGTGTGTGTGTGTGTGTGTGTGTAGTTCCTCATCTGTAAATATCAGATGTGAATTAAGCAGCTTGTACATCATTCCGCTCTATGATGAAGACAGTTCCAGTCATGTGGCCTCTTCCTACAGCCTGAAGGGTATCACATCCTGTCTGATGTTCTCAAAGCATCAAGTCAGACCAACACTGACCAGCTAACCTTAACCACTCCAACAGGGGCGTCCATTAACCACAAAATAAAGCAGACTTGTACCCAAAAATAGCCTGTCTACTGTTTGTGAGTAGGGCAAAGCTTCACAAATCATGTCTGCTGTAATCCAGACTGAGCCTGCTTTAATCATCCCATCTTTATGGAATTTTACAGAACACCAGAGGGGCTCAGGGTGGATGGAGGATGAGCAGAGGCAGTCTCGCCTCCCCCCCACCTGCCCCTCACCCACCTATCGTGCCCACCTTGCCTCGATCTGAAGGATGCCAGGATGGGCAGAGGGTCTGCTTCAGATGAACATTACAAACACACACAGATCAGCTCAATCCACCATCCACATTTCAAAGAACTACCTTTCAGGGGCTGTTAGCAACAAGCAGGGAGACTCTGAGCAAGTCCTTATCACCCAGCTTCCATTTAGGAAACCACGAGCACTTTGCTACATCACTCTAATCCTCACTCTAAGGATTAGGACAATGAAGGCAGAAAATCTATGCAATCAGAATTCATTCCCAGTCCTTTGGAATATTTCCTATATGGTGCAGGAACCTCCCTGATGTAAACAATCTTTCCAACACTGACTTCTGTGTTTTTTATTATTGTGATGAAATTCAAAACATGTAGAGGTGAAAGTGTTTGTGATTAAAGGACTCCCCCTCACCTCCCTCCATTCCGACAAAGGTGACAGAAGTTAGCCAAAGGATTACCAGCGCCATCTGGTGGTGAAAGTGTGAGGTGACCACAAGAGGGAAAATAACCTGGCAGTGTGTTTATATGAGCTGTGGTTTGGCTAAAGTTACCAAGAGCTACGCTGATTCACAGATCAGAATCAGAATGGGGGTTTATTCGCTATGCAAGATTAACAAACATAAAATTCACTTTGGCAGGAATGAGCAAACATAGAACATACTGTATATGTGGCATACTAATAAAAAAAGATGAGACGAGGACGACTACGATGATGATGATGTCGTATGAGAAGATATGAAGTTATGTTATATCTACTTACACTCCTCCAGCCCCAGCTGATAGGCTAGATTCTGAAGACCTTTGACCTTCTCCATCAGATTGGCTGTAGCCAGACTCCCCAGTTCTGTGGACAGAGTTCACCCACAGTCATGTACTGTGTGTACTACATGTATACTACATACTACATACTATGTGTGCACACAGTCAGCAGCAGCTCATGTATTCTGACTGCTGATGCAGATATGCTTTTCTGGTCACATGTGAACGTTTTTACCTTTTAACATCTCAAAGTCTTCACATTCCAGTTCAGCCATCCACTTAGGGGGGAATTGTTGATAGGCTGAAATACGAGACAAACTACTTCTTTAATATATAGATTCCAACTCTTTTTTTAATGGTAGGAAACATCCTAATTCTATATGTTTGAGCAAACTCACATTTTTACAGGAAGCAGCAAATTCTGCGACTCCTGGTACTGTGAGAAAGAAGAACCAGATAAATGATGGAGTGAGATAATGACCTGTTACTGGTGTTCGTCTGTATGAGCATGAGTCTTAAACTAGACATTGATCATTACACCTATACCTATACAGTACTGACATAATTGTGTATATATTCTATACTTGAAAAAAACCCACTTGATGTGTACTTGTGGATATATTACACTTAACCTATTGATAACAAAGGATGTATATTTTATACTTATACCACTGTATACTTAATTGCTTAAATTGTACTTTCTGATCTGTATTACTGTGTATTTTAGTATGTTTATTCCTGTGTTGTGACAGTGAGCTGCTGTAGTGAGAGGTTCCCCTTGAGGACTGATGAAGTCTTTGTGGTTCAGTAGGTGACAGGCAGGAGGTGACAGGCAGGAGGTGACAGGCAGGAGGTGACAGGCAGGAGGTGACAGGCAGGAGGTGACAGGCAGGAGGTTCAGGAGGGGATCCACTCACACTGCTCAGGCCACAGGTCTGGTGAAGCTCTGTCCAGCTTCTCAAAGCTCAGCAGGGAAGATTCAAAGTCATCATCTGAGGAGGAACATTCACCATGATCCAGGTTCAAGAGCATTATCAAGGGTGATGTTTTCAGATAAATTAATGATCTTAGTCTTAAATTATTAAGATTCTTAATAATAACATGAGGAAGATGTTGCCTGTTTGATCTTAACCAGTTTCGTTGCGAAATTTATAACATTTTACTTGTTGTAAAGTTTAATTAGAAGCTTGTTCTGGTGATGAGCTCATCTCTGTGTTGTTGCTAGTTAGCTTGCTAGCTTGCCCAAACAATAACACTATGGATAGTGGATCAACTGGTAAAAACACGTAGCTACACATTATCTGTCAATATATTATCATCACGTTTATGAACTCATATGTTTGCACAAACTTCGACTCAAAAACATAACAATTTGATGAAACAACGACATTAAAAATACGTTTTTTTTTCACTCTGTAACTGAGAGGAATTAGAATTTACCTCCATTTGGGGACGCCATCTTCAGACTCGCACACGTGACACAAAACAACCAATGGGTGGACACCAGTCCATATTACGTCACACTGTGGCAGTACTGAGTGTATCCAGCTCACACACACTAAAGGTTATTCATATTTATTTATAAAACAGAAAAACTAAGAAAAATGAGGTTGTTAGTTGAAGTAACAGTCCCCTTCACAAACTGAAAGACGACTTACACCGTACAATGAAACAATGTTCATCAATCCCGCCAAAACATTAAAAGACATTTCCCAAAGTAATTAAATATAGATATTTGTTATTATTATCATCGGTGTTTTCAGTTTCTCTACACCCTCCTCAGGCACTTATTACTGAAAATCAGTACAGATTTAACACGATAAGGCAAGTTCAGCTGACATCTTCAGAACTCTCAGTCAAACTTGTGCCAGTGATTTAAAGCCCACAAAATCATTCAAGTTTTCATACGCAAACTTAGAAAGAGTTCATGAATCTGGTCCTGTTATTGCACAACGCACCACTGTGCGGCTCAAGTATTTTATACTGAATAGTATCGAAACATTTAAACGACATGAATTAAAACACTTTTCAATTGTGACACAGACATACATACACGAAAAACTCTTGAATTTGTAAACAATCGTCTTGTTCACATTACGAAAATACCTTGATATTCAGAAGGAAATACGATGTTTCGGGAACATAAGAATACTTGCTTAAAAGTCACTGATATAAAACGTGTGTATATAAAACACTGGTTTGCACACTGCTCCTTCTACAGTTAACTAAAACTCCCAAGAGTCCATCCATTTGAGGCCGGCCATGCTGCTGGCTGGCTCGTGAGCCAGAGGCCCCTTCATTCCGTAAGACAGAGGGTGAAACAGATAGAAGCTGGGTGGGAAACAAAACACAAACAAAATCCATTAAACGAGGAGAGGGAATATTGTGAGAGTTTGTTTTTAAAATGTAAAACGGGACAGTGGCTGTTAAACGTCATATTCTTAATATAAACTGTGACAGATCCACTGTTTTCCCTAAGTGGGTTGAACAGGTGAGCCTCGTTAGCAGGTTACCTGTACAGGACAGCCCCCAGCAGCAGCACCTGTCCACCCTGCAGCAGACGAAGAGAGGAGGCCGGGGAGAGACGCAGAGCTGCAGCACGGAGCAGCGTGTCCACAGTCACACCTGACACACAAAACAGGATGGAAAACACTGTGAGTCAACATCTCAAACCTGCAGCCATGATCCCCACGGTGGAGCTAGAAACATGCAGCCATGATCCCCACGGTGGAGCTAGAAACCTGCAGCCATGATCCCCACGGTGGAGCTAGAAACCTGCAGCCATGATCCCCACGGTGGAGCTAGAAACCTGCAGCCATGATCCCCACGGTGGAGCTAGAAACCTGCAGCCATGATCCCCACGGTGGAGCTAGAAACCTGCAGCCATGATCCCCACGGTGGAGCTAGTGGACAGTGGTGTTGGTCCAGTGAGGGAGGGAAGGGGGAGGAGGGTTCTGTACCTGTGAGCATGCTGCTGAACAGCATGGCAGGGAAGTAGTGGTGGTAGTACAGGATGCGGCCCATGGTGTAGAAGGGAGCGTAGTGAAGGAGCCAGCCCAGGAACAGCAGCCCTCCACCCTGCCTCAGCACCCTGCACAGCTCTGGAACACACCAGGGAGGGAGGGAGGGAGGAGTGAGGGAGGGAGGAAGGTTAATCCTACCAGGCCGTTAAGGATGGACTGTGTGAGTTTGTGAGTACTGCTGCCAACCTTGTCTTTTCTGGTCCAAGGAGACTCCTCTTTGTAGAGCCAGAGAGGCCAGTATCACCATGGTAACGTAGAGACCCAGACAGAACAGGTTCAGCCACCAGATCACCTGAGAGACACACACACACACACACACACACACACACAGTCACACCAGCTCTGCGTGTGTGTGAGAGAGACACAGGTAACAGGCCTATCAGCAGGAGGACTTACAGGGTTTCCTAGCAGGTAAACCCGATACTCTGTCTCATTCACTCCAGAAAACCTCAGTCCCTGTATGGAGACAAACCAGACAAGGTGAGGACAATCTCATTGGTTGAGGGTTTGAATATTTGCACATCAGGATGGTTTCTGATTGGTGTACCTGATAGTTGAGAGGCCAGTGCCAGGGTTTAGAGTTCATCTCGTTATCTTTGGGTTTTAACCCACTGTTCCCCTGAAACAAGAAAACTAATTAAACACACCTGGAACTGATCCAGTTCAGTTGGAGAGACGTTCTTTGGAGATTCTCGTTTCTTTCCTTACCCTGATCATAACAATGTGGGACTCCACTAGGATCTCCAGGAAGTGAGGTTTCAACACTGACAGGCTGATGTTGGGCACTGTCCACACAGGAAACAGACATGTGACTCCCCATCCTGACCACACAGCAGCCTTAACAGAACAGAGGTCAGAAACCGTACGTTTGGGGTTGATGTGGTCTTCGATGTTCCACTGGGAGTTTGGGGTCTCCTTCAGGTAGGGGCTACAGGTCACCTCCACCTGCTCCCAGCCCCTGAACACACAGGATCAACAACGTTCATGAATGAAGGACAGAGGGAGGGTAGATGAATATCACCATGGAAACAAAGCCTTTGTCATTTTCCATGCAGATTCTTACCACTTGGGCAGCGTCTTGCCGGAGGAGTAGAGCACGCAGCCTGTGGCTTTGTGGAGGAAGCGCACCTTGCTGCGAAGCACCTTCACCAGGTCCCCTCTCCGACCCCCGCTCACCTCCACCTGCCACAGATCGTTAGGGTCGCCCGTCCCGTTCTGGAAAGCAGCACGGCAAGAAGACATTCATGTAAAAAAAAAAAAAAAAAAAAAGGACTACAACTCCCAGCAAGTGAAGGTGAAGCGGCTGCTGTAGTTTCTACACTGACTGGCATACAGTCAGAGAGCTAGCTGTAGTTTCCTAACTCACAACGCCATATCCCGTGACCTGGAAGTGCTTCTTAGTGAGAGGAGCTTCGTGAAGGTGACTGTGCAGGTTTCTGGTGGTTCTGTGGAACAGCAGACGTTAGCTGACAGAACATCACTGTACATATGGCTCAACAATCTGGAATAATAATAATAATATTGATACTAATCTAAATCCCAGAAGACAATAATCAAATCAACATTTATTTGTATAGCCCTTTTTACAAGCAATGTCACAAAGGGCTTCACATATGCCCATAGAACTGCCCCTCAACCAACCTAAACCCTCAAGGAAGACAAGGGAAAACTCCCAGAAAAACTCACTAGGAAGAAAAAATTGAAGAAACCTTGGAAGGAGCAATTCAGTGAGGGATCCCCTCCTCCAGGGACGGTTGGAGATACAATACTTACTCTTTGTGCTGAAGCCTGATTATGTCACCATTACGGACCAGGTCAGGTGATCCAGATTGTGCTGAAAACAAAAACAAATCTTCACTGAACAAGCTGCTTCAAAGACAGTGAACCCACTTCTAGTTAGATGGAGTCTGACTGGAGTCTCCTACCGTCTTCCTGCTCTGGTTTCTGCACCAGCCACAGGTTGTTATAGTCTTTATGGAGGTAGGCAGTGACCTGGACACAGAAACACAAACATCATGGACTCTCTGGATCTAAGGAAGTGTCCCCCAGTGAAGAGTGTAACAGTGGTTAAGAGCTTTGTACTGTAGATTAAGAGGTTCCAGGTTCAGATCCCCCCCCTGCAGGTACAGGTGGGTATTCCTCTGTGGAGCCTCACCTGTTGCTGTTTGGCCCCCACCCCCTCAGGGTACAGGTGCCAGTGGGAGTGGAGGTACCCTCCAGCGATGCGGAGGTTCTTCACTGTGATGGTGGAACCGTACGCCAGATCTGAACAGAGACAACATGGTTCATCCTGTCCCACAAGCAGCCTACTGGACTAGACAGCTGAGTACCAGCAGCACCAGACACAGGGATCCCAGGGATCCCAGGGATCACAGTGTTCACAGCGATCACAGGGATCACAGGGATCACAGGGATCACAGGGATCACAGCGATCACAGGGATCACAGGGATCACAGGGATCACAGCGATCACAGCGATCACAGGGATCACAGGGATCACAGGGATCACAGGGATCACAGGGATCACAGCGATCACAGCGATCACAGGGATCACAGGGATCACAGGGATCACAGCGATCACAGCGATCACAGGGATCACAGGGATCACAGCGATCACAGGGATCACAGGGATCACAGCGATCACAGGGATCACAGCGATCACAGGGATCACTGGGACTTTAACTCACATTCTGGCATCGAGGCGTTGTGAAGGTTGTTTCCGATGAGGCGAGACTGGAAGGCAGAGCTAAAGAAGCCATCTCCAGACCCGCTGATATCAAGAGACACGAGAGAAAACGATCTTAATCAGAAGGATGCTCATTAACGACTATTACAAGATTTAAGATGTAGAATGAACGAGTGTTTGTGACTCATTAAAACGCTGCTCACCTCTTATTCAGGACAACAAAATGAACAGCAAATATGGTGACGTAGAGAAACAGAGGCAGCAGGATCAGCCCACACACCCTGGACAGGAAGTGCTTCCCAAAGTCCATCTGACACCATGGAAAGAGAGAGAGAGACAGAGAGAGAGAGACATAGAGAGAGAGAGAGAGAGAGAGAGACATAGAGAGAGAGAGAGAGACAGAGAGAGAGAGAGAGAGACAGAGAGAGAGAGAGAGAGAGAGACAGAGAGAGAGAGAGAGGCAGAGAGAGAGAGAGAGAGAGAGACAGAGAGAGAGAGACATAGAGAGAGAGAAAGAGAGACATAGAGAGAGAGAAAGAGAGAAGGTAGTCAATATGTAGTGTAATTTAGTGACATATTGTAAAAAGAAAATTCTGACTAGTAGACTTTGGAGCTTCCCGAAACTCAAATTCAGACAGTAAAACTTAGATCCCCCAAAAATAAAGGAAAGGTTTCACAGATTAAAATTAAAGTTCAACATTGAATATTCAATACCTTTTTTTTAATGTAAAACCTAAGAGTGAGAATGACTGTACCAAGGTCAAGTGCAGATCTCCCAGAATCCTCCAGAGATCCCATACTGTGTTCAGGCCCACCAGGATGATGACAAACAGCCCCACAAACTTAACCCCCAGAGCCCCAGCCAGGTTCACACCAGTCAGTACCAGCCACATCCACCAGGGGGAGCTGAAGGGTCTGCAGGAGAGACACCAACAGGCGTCAAAATGTCAGATGCTCAGGAAATAAGTACAATATCGACCCCTAGATTATGATACACATAATGACAAAGACCCCAACATTCAGACCAAAACTGAGAGCTTACAGCTGCATCTCTGATCAACTTCTGATCGTATGAATCAGAACCAGAACTCTATCCTTCCTACCTGTGTCTCTGCTGATTGAACTTGACCATGCTCAGCACTGCTGCCATGATGAAGAACATGAGGATGGGGTCCAGCAGGATGTACTGGGACAGGGTGATGCAGCCTGTGTCTGCCACAGTAGGGGGGGGGGGGGGGGGGGGGGGGGGAGAGAGCAAGAGGACAAACACTCATTCAAAACCAAGATGGAGGACATAAATCTGCCCATCGCTTTCTCATCTTCGGTTATTAGAAACACAGCCAGGTCCATATTTGAACACCGACGCCCCCCTTGCAGAGAACAACAACCGAACCAATGCACTGAAGCTCACTAACCAAAGATGAGCAGCGCAGCAGCGATGACAGCAGCAGCTTCTGACTGGGACAGTTCAAGCACTGTGAGGTAGGCGAACACAGGCAGAGAGGCCCCTAGAGCAGCACACACCTGCAGGGACACAACACAGGGGTCAAACCTGGGGCCAAACCAGGGGCCAAACCAGGGGCCAAACCAGGGGCCAGTTCACTGAATAAACCAGGCTAGGTTACTGGCTAAACATGCTTTCTGGAGCAGTCTCCAGGTCTCTACAGTGAGGAGCTCTGCTATATGAAGCTCTAGTCTGAAGCCCTGGGCTCTGTCAGAGCAGCTCTAACTAGAGGGGCTCTTACCCCTCTCATCCCCCAGTAGTTGTGATGTTCATATTTGTCTCCTGGTTTGGAGAAAGGGAAGGTTCCGTCATAGCCGGTCATGTAGCCAGCTAGACCAATCAGCATCTGGAACACAGGGACCACAAACAACAAGGTAGGTGTAGCCTTATTGGTCGGATGAAACACATAGGTGGTGGATCAATTTCTTAACTATATGTGTATTAAATGATTAGTTTATATAACGTTGTTCATATAGGTCAGCTCATATAGGATTGGGGGTTATTAATGAAAGGTTTAGACAACAAAATAGTCAAAATTGCCAAGATTATTAACACGGGTGTGTGGAGATCAGGCTTACTTTGCCAAGTGGGGGGTGGACATCAAAAAAGAAGGTTTCTGTTAATGTAGTGACTCCCCATCTTTCCAAAGTGAGTCTCGTCCCAGCTAGAACAACAGAAGGATCCCGATAAACATAAACAAAAACGTTAAAAAACACCCTGTTTCCCCCCAGTTCAGACATCACTCACCACACATGGGGGGGGTTCAGCGATCTTATACAGACGTGTGCCGAAAGAGAGCAGCAGGACCAGCAGAGGAAGGCAGCTGTGATACTCAGGACATGGAGGATATATTTCACTGCTATAACTTTGACCTGAAGTCCCATTCGATGACTGAGAGTCATGTTGAGGGTGTGAATCTTCATCACTGTCTTCATCACTGTCTTTGATGTTTTGGTTTGGACTCCTTATTGTGTTTTAACGTGTTTAACGTGTCAGACTTCAGTTTTGATCTCCGCTGTCTTACAGATGAGGGATCTTCCTTGGCCATTTAGTTCAAACTGAAACAGAGTTTCATTAATTAGTGGATCTTTCCTAATATTATTAGTAATAAACAGGTCAGATCTAGACTCTACTGTAACCAGCTGACCTTCTTGATCAGACACGTCGACAGTGTGACTACACTGATAAACAGCAGACTGTAACATTACACACATCAATTTAAAAATAAATTTAAAGATTATTCCGTCATATATAAATAAGACTTTAGGAAGGAACACGTTCACAATCCTCATGATCTTAAACTGTAGCTCACCAGTAGCTACACAGTTTATAAATCAACCTGTAAGACATTTTATCTTGGGTTTCCTAATAATTCTCAAATCTACACTAAACGAAGAGCGGATAAATCTTATTAAAGTACTGATTATATCTTTGTCATCGAAGGCCATGCATTTGTTTTTATCATACTTAAAACACAAAACTAGCTTTTGGCTTAACAACTAAACCAGAATGTATTTCTAACCTCTTCTAAATGCATCTAAACACTGAGATATACTGTATAACAGAGTGTCTAGTGCAGTATATATAGTATAAGACAATATTCCACATTACCCAGGTGAACGTTAGAATGTTACAGATCTCTGATATTCTCCAGCATGACCCTCATGCAACTGCGCAGAAGCCGAAGTGCTTGATGGGATTTGTAGTCCTTAGGTTTATTCTGAGGATGAAACGGAAGTAACTTCCGGTATCCAGCCCCTTATTAGACTAACCAATAGGATTATTCTGGGAAAGCAGCTGGTGTGGTGCGCTGACCTGCCTGCAGGTGGCGCTATAGTCACACTGGATTGGTATTAAATACAGATTTCAGGACAAAGCCACACAATGAAACAGGGATATTTTATTTATAATTTTATTTTTATGACTGGTACTGATTACAGTCAAGAGGCGAACAAAAGGAATATTATTTACATTGACCACAGAATACACCACATCATTATAATAACTTCTTTGTGGGTAATTCAATGCCTTAAAACAGCCCCAAAACCATAGAAATACTCACATTGAGTTTGGCCTCACAATGAGACTGTGTTTGATATGATGATGACTCATATTATAAAGACAATACAGTGAAATACCACAGTAAAAAGATCTAAATCACTGTTGGGTTTCTTATCTCTTTAAATGCAGGTTGAGGGCATTGGTTGCAAAAAACAAGACTGTGTAAGAAATGTCGGACGACATATTTGCTCAGCGAGTCTATTGACAAATAAGCAGAATGTGACTTGGAAGTTGTACGAAAGTGAAAAGCTAGATTCCGACATGTTGAACCGTAGAAAGAGACACACACAGATCAGCACATGTTGAACCGTAGAAAGAGACACACACAGATCAGCACATGTTGAACCGTAGAAAGAGACACACACAGATCAGCACATGTTGAACCGTAGAAAGAGACACACACAGATCAGCACATGTTGCTGCTCATTAGACAACCACAGCCTGATATTTAGACACACAGTTGTTTAGATTGAAAGAAAACTGATGCTTGCATTTGAAAAAAAAAGCATTTGTCGTTCTGAACTTGTAGGATTGTTGGCACCACATTGGACTCGTGTTAAGAATAGTGCCATTTCCTAAAAGTACATTTTAAAGTCTGCTCCACAGGGCAGGATACATACACTTTATCTAGTAGTGTAAACCACTTTCTCATTCATAAAAAGATGTTTAAAACAGTTTTTTTACAGAAATATATAAATCTACATAGCTACAATTGTAATACAGAATTAATCTTTTTTTTTCATATTTATTTTCAAACAAAATAGTGAGTGCACTATATGCATTATTAGAATATGTAACAAAAGTAATACATAGTACTAGATCTGTACAAACCATCCCAATTGTCCGTCAGAAAATCCTGCCTCTCGTCTGCTTTAGAGACGTGGAACCGTTCCTCTGCATGACCTCAACACCTGTGAGGACAGGACCTCAACACCTGCGAGGACAGGACCTCAACACCTGCGAGGACAGGACCTCAACACCTGCGAGGACAGGACCTCAACACCTGCGAGGACAGGACCTCAACACCTGCGAGGACAGGACCTCAACACCTGCGAGGACAGGACCTCAACACCTGCGAGGACAGGACCTCAACACCTGCGAGGACCGGACCTCAACACCTGCGAGGACAGGACCTCAACACCTGCGAGGACCGGACCTCAACACATGTGAGGACAGGACCTCAACACGTGAGGACAGGACCTCAACACCTGCGAGGACAGGACCTCAACACCTGCGAGGACAGGACCTCAACACCTACGAGGACAGGACCTCAACACCTGTGAGGACAGGACCTCAACACATGTGAGGATAGGACCTCAACACCTGTGAGGACGGGACCTCACACAGAACTCTGGGCCTCTGCCTGGTTGACTCCAGGATCAGCTGTGTCCGGTGAGAGCACCTGCAGAGCCTTTACAAATATATTCCACAGCTCATCATATACATTTACAGCCACTGCACGCCCAACTAGGCTCCACCAATCCCCATCCTCGGTTCTGGTGACAGGAAGTGACACGTGATTCAGTAGGGTTTGGGTTGAGCTTGACTTCCTGGTGGGAGTATAGGGTTGAGCAGGTATGAAGGAATCTAAGCTATGTCTCCTCACAGTAGAGCCAGCAGGTTGTGGAGTGTGTATAAAGGGATCTTCACATCTAAGAAGTGGTCCAGATGTGAATTCCTCCATCGAGCAAAACAAACATTCTCAGTAAATATCTCATCATTCTCATGATGTGTATTTGAACATGAACAGTGACAGTTGGTTGAGATTCTTTGCTGCTCAGATCAACATTTAAGACTACGCCCCCCCCCCCCCCCCCCCCCCCCCACTACAGCCTAACAGTCTGCTATACCAACAGAGCCTCTAGCTGTGCAGGACCTCAACATGTAAAGGAAATAAATAATAAAACCAATAGAAGCAAATGGGAAAGCTTATATGGAGAATATGTTTTAACAACAAACTGTCTGGGTTAAAGGTTAACAGCAGCCCTCTTGAAATCCCTTTAAGACTCATCTGGAGAAATATTAAGATCCTACGAAATCCATCTACTACAGAGTGTCTGGCTGCCTGCAGTGTGTGTGTGTGTGTGTGAGCGGACGTCATATCACCTGCAGTGTGTGTGTGTGTGTGTGTGTGTGGACATTGCATCGCCATGGTTGCAGGGTTGGAGCCAGGCTGCTGGAGGATGAGGGATGGAGGGATAGGGGGAGGAGGGGTAGTCCTGGATGGAGGGAGGCAGGAGAGGCTGCCCAAGCAGCCTCAGTTCCCCGCCTCCCTGGGTCCGATCTCAGGGATCTCTGGGATGCAGTGGTGTGGCTTGGCGGAGGCCTGGAAGCCAGGCAGGCAGGAGCACCTGTACGACCCCTCTGTGTTGCTGCACAGCCCGTTCACACACAGGGACACCTTATCACTGATGTCCTCACACTCGTTGATGTCTGGAAAGGAGACACATCCACATTTTAGTAATTTAGCAGACGCTTTTTTTTATCCAGAGCGACTCACAGCAAAGTACCAGGGACATTCCCCCCTCCCCCCCCCCCCCCCCCCGAGGCAAGTAGGGTGAAGTGGCCTTGCCCAAAGACATAACATCATGTTGGGATGGCCGGGATTCGAACCCGGCATTCGGTAACCTTCTGATCACCAGCCCGATTCCCTACCAGTCAGCCACCTGCCTCTCCCCTAGGCAGACAGGCAGGGTTAGCCCAGAGAGAGGGGGGGGGCGGCAGACAGGCAGGGTTAGCCCAGAGAGAGGGGGGGGGGGCGGCAGACAGGCAGGGTTAGCCCAGAGAGGGGGGGGCGGCAGCAGCTGCTGAAGGCTCCAGTCCAGCTCCAGAGAGCCTGGGTGGCTGAACACATCAGGCTGGATGATTCATGTCACTGAAATCACTTAGAGCACATTCTCGTTCTCCACAGCCTCTCAGAGCAGCCTTGGCTTATCTAAAGGATTCCCCTTCTCTCTCCCTCCATCATGTCAGTCTCTCTCTCCCTCCATCATGTCAGTCTCTCTCTCCTTCCATCATGTCGGTCTCTCTCTCCCTCCATCATGTCGGTCTCTCTCTCCCTCCATCATGTCAGTCTCTCTCTCCCTCCATCATGTCAGTCCTCTCTCTCCTACCATCATGTCAGTCTCTCTCTCCCTCCATCATGTCAGTCTCTCTCTCCTTCCATCATGTCGGTCTCTCTCTCCCTCCATCATGTCGGTCTCTCTCTCCCTCCATCATGTCGGTCTCTCTCTCCCTCCATCATGTCGGTCTCTCTCTCCCTCCATCATGTCAGTCTCTCTCTCCCTCCATCATGTCAGTCTCTCTCTCCTTCCATCATGTCGGTCTCTCTCTCCCTCCATCATGTCAGTCTCTCTCTCCCTCCATCATGTCAGTCTCTCTCTCCCTCCATCATGTCAGTCTCTTCTCTCCTTCCATCATGTCGGTCTCTCTCTCCCTCCATCATGTCGGTCTCTCTCTCCCTCCATCATGTCAGTCTCTCTCTCTCCTCCACATGTTACCTAGCTCATGGAGTCTTTAATCACTGACACTAATCAAGCATGTCAGCCTGTAGCGTGCAAAGACTTTGATCTATCTGAGGCCACGATGTGCTTTAAGACTAAGTCACATGTTGTTGCTTACATTAAAAATAAATCGTCTGAAATTTCTGTTCTCATTCTTGGCCTTCTCAAGTGGTTTTTATTGTATTCTTTTCTGGCACGAAAGGCCTGATTGTCATTTCTTGAGACGTCCTTTTCTTCTTTGTCTGTGCCGAGGTCGTTTCCATCAGGGGAGCAGCGTGGTGTCTGAGGCTGACAGAGATGCAAGGCTGGATGGGAGGCTGGCAGCCTTGGAGATGAGAGCAGAGGGGGCTGACAGATTCCTGCAGCATACTGTAATGTCAGCACATCATAACGAGCGCAGGGATTCTCTTTCCAACTAAACAGAGCTTTTCAAACGTGTAATATCCCATGTAGAACACGGCAGGACTGGGAGGGGCCTAAAGACCTGGCTGCAGGGAGGGGGAGGGGCTTCAGACCCAGACACAGAATTAAGCACCGTCTCCTTGAAGCGCGTCTTAGATCCGGACCGAAGAGTTCCTGTATCGAAGAGAACCGAGACGCTACTGTCCCATCCAGGGAACCAGGCTGCGATCTGAAGGTTCCAGAACAGGGGAGGAGCGGAGAACAGGGGGGCGGGGCTTACCGACGCACGCCATCTTGGTGAGGTCGAGCTGGAAGCCATCGAAGCAGTCGCAGGTGTATCCCTCCCGCACCACGCACACAGCGCCCGTTCTCACAGCCATTCAGAACGCCGCACTCCTCCGCCCGCAGACCCTCAAAACCAGCGTAGGGCTCTGATTGGACAGAGACAAACCATTACTGACACGACCAACGTGAACAAGGACAGGGCCTTTAGATGATCATGCCGACCAGCATGTCTGCTGTGTGTCTGCAGGGGGGCAGGGTGTACCGTAGTGAGGGCGGGCCGGGCGGGGCAGGGGGGCCGGGGGCTCCCAAGGTCGGTGGATGGGGACCCTGAGAGGGGGCTGCCTCTCTCGCAGGCCGTAGTCGCTCTCGCTGGCGGGGTCGGTGAACACGGGGATGCTCTGGGGGAGCGAGGCCCCGTAGTTGTCCCAGTACGGGACGTAGGGGCCCTCCACAGCCTCAGAGCTCTCAGGACCGTACTCATACCCTGGCCTCTCTCTCAGGCTGGCTGTTCCTCTCCGGGGGAGGTTACACACTGCTGCATAGTCATCTGAACACACACACACACACAGGTAGGAATGTTCTCTGAATATACATGCACATGTATTGACATTTACTACCGTGTCCTTGTGGAGTAATGGAATCAATGACATACGTTTACTGTGCACATTGTATTTACAACTGGTCTGCCCCTGGTTAGATCTGGCCCTGGTTAGATCTGTCTCTGGTTAGATCTGTCTCTGGTTAGATCTGTCTCTGGTTAGATCTGGCCCTGGTTAGATCTGGCCCTGGTTAGATCTGGCCCTGGTTAGATCTGTCTCTGGTTAGATCTGACCCTGGTTAGATCTGGCCCTGGTTAGATCTGACCCTGGTTAGATCTGGCCCTGGTTAGATCTGTCTCTGGTTAGATCTGTCTCTGGTTAGATCTGACCCTGGCTGTCCCTGGTCCTCTGATCCCCTGGCTGTCCCTGGTCCCCTGGCTGTCCCTGGTCCCCTGGCTGTCCCTGGTCCCCTGGCTGTCCCTGGTCCCCTGGCTGTCCCTGGTCCCCTGGCTGTCCCTGGCTGTCCCTGGTCCCCTGGCTGTCCCTGGTCCCCTGGCTGTCCCTGGTCCCCTGATCCCCTGGCTGTCCCTGGTCCCCTGGCTGTCCCTGGCTGTCCCTGGTCCCCTGGTCCTCCGGCCTCACCTGAGTCCTTGAGGGGGCAGAAGGCACACTGCTCGCTCCAGGCCACCCCGTACAGACAGCAACACTCTGTGTAGGTGGTCCTGCGGGCCAGCAGAGGCTGGGAACACACGTCATCCTGCAGCAGAGTCTGCCAGCAGATGTCCAGGTGGATGTCCTCGTCCACCTCCTGGCTCTCTGTGGAGGGACAACAAGAGATAGATACAAGATAAATCCATGATTATCACTGTAAATGTGTCACTGATGAGTGTTGACTGGATGCTTGTGTGAGCGCGTGTGAGTGTGTGTGTGAGCATGTGTGTGTGTGTGTGTGTGAGCGTTTGTGTGTGTGAGCGTTTGTGTGTGTGTGAGCGTGTGTGTGTGTGAGCGTGTGTGTGTGAGTGTGTGTGAGTGTGTGTGTGTGTGTGTGTAAGTGTAAGTGTAAGTGTGTGTGTGTGTGTGTGTGAGTGTGTGTGAGAGTGTGTGTGTGTGACTGACCCTCCGTGGTGTTGAGGCTGACACAGCGTCTGCGGGAGGCGTCCAGGACCAGAGGGGGGCTGCAGAAGCAGTTAAAGGACCCCGCTGTGTTCACACACACCCCGTCCACACACACCTTCTCTGTCTCACACTCATCATAGTCTGGAGGGCACACACACGGCACACACAGTTAGACCAGCGATCATGTGTGTGTGTGTGTGAGTGAGCGTCATCAGGGCCAGCCGGGGCACACGTACCCACACACTCCAGACGGATGTTGTCGTAGTAAAAGCCAGACAGGCAGAAGCAGGAGTATGAGGAGAACAGGTTGGTGCAGCGGCCGTTCTTACAGATGTCTGGACCAAACATGTCACACTCATCGATGTCTGGAGAGAAGAAGAGAGAGAGGGAGGGAGGGGGGGGGTGAGAGAGGGAAAGGGAGGGGGTGAGAGGGGTGGGTGAAGGTAGCATGTGGGGGGGAGGTGTGGCAGGGGAGAGGGTAGCGTACCTGTGAACAGCGGCAGATCCAGACCCTGGAGAGAGGAGGCTGGCTGGGGCAGCAACCCACTGCCATGTGGACACAACTGGTGGTACTCCTCTAGAGAAACAACAAGAGTTAGACACCAGGCTGCCCTTCAGACCCCCTCCCCTCCCCTGGCCCTCCCCTTGCCCCCTCCCCTCCCCTGGACTGTACCTCCTCCAGGCGGGGGGCAGGGGTGGATCTCACAGCCATCCCCCCAGCCTGAGCCTGCGCTGCAGCAGCACTCCTGCTTGGTGGTGTTACGGGACAGGACGTTGTCGCAGAAGTTCGCGTCGTTCAGGTTGTAGAAACATTCCTTCCTCTGGCGCTCCTCTGGAGAGGTGGAGAACACAGGAGCACCTGCTTCTCCTGCAGAGGGGCAGACACACACCTGGCATCAGGTACTTCATGAACCCTCTGCTGCCAAACACAAGCAGACTGGTCTACACTGTAGACCTCCAACATCAGCCATGTTACCTCTGTGCACTAGTATTGGTCTATGGGAAGATGCTGGAGGTCTGCTGCTAGAATGATCCGGGACC
>CM059324.1:14576139-14691273 GCA_030340685.1 Protosalanx chinensis | reverse complement strand
AAACCACAGCTCACTGTGTCACTCATTCAGCAACTCAGTCACTTACAGGTTTGTATTCAAAAACCCCATCACATCGTCCTGCTGCTTTTTAAAAAAATTTTTTACCTTCAACCTACCTCACTGGAACATTCTCTGAGAACTGAGAGAGAGACAGAGAGACAGAGAGAGAGAGAGAGAGAGAGAGAAAGAGGAAGAGGGCAGAGGGAGAGAGACAGAGAGAGAGGGAGAGAGACAGAGAGAGAAAGAGAGAGAGATAGAGATAGAGAGACTGGGAGAGAGAGACAGGGAGAGAGAGACAGGGAGAGAGAGAGACAGGGAGAGAGAGAGAGAGAGATAGAGAGACAGGGAGAGAGAGACAGGGAGAGAGAGACAGGGAGAGAGAGAGAGAGAGAGATAGAGAGACAGGGAGAGAGAGACAGGGAGAGAGAGACAGGGAGAGAGAGACAGGGAGAGAGAGAGAGATAGAGAGACAGGGAGAGAGAGACAGGGAGAGAGAGAGAGAGAGAGAGAGAGAGAGAGAAACTCAACAATCAGTCCTCCTTTAAAAACAGAGATGGAAATTGAGTCTATTTTAAACTGTAAGAGAGTTCACGACCAGAATGTGTAGATATAGTATAGGCATGGTGAAACCGTGTCTGCGTATTAAAGTAACCCACTCCTTTATGAGGTAAGTAGCTCTCAGGAGGGCCCCAGTGGGCCCCGGGTTCTGTTAACATCCTGACGTCTGACAGTGTGTGGAGAGGAGAACCCTCTCTCTCTCCAGGATCCAACAAGGCTCCCATTTCAGACCAACCGCTTGTCTCCTCTCTGTTACTATCCACTAGAGATTTCCTCGCACTCTCCAACTAACAGTAATACGATCCATTGAATTTTTACAATCCCCTCATTCAGATAGGGGCAATTTGAAACCGAATATTTGAAATAACTCAAACACATATATAAAAAAAAGAAAGATCTCCCCATTTCCCTTCACAGGTCAAATATTCCTGCTCGACGATAACTTGATATTGGGTCATTTTGGGGAATAATATCAATAACGACGGCTGTAATTGTGATAATCAGAAGGGGGTGTTCTTTCTCATCAGTCTGAGGAGATTATGTGTCATTATGAGATTTAGGTGGACGGTGATATCCGGAAGACCAGCGCTCAGCAGGAGAAGACCACAGTCCTCACAGCCAACAGTCCATCAGATCCTTACACTGGATCAGAGAACTGCAAAAGTTCAAAAGGAAACTTCTAACTCTGCACAAAAACCCAAACTTCAGAAGGCGTCTCAAATCTGAGTTATAAAACATTCTTTAAAAAAAGGAAAAAAAATAAAATAAGAGAAAATGTGTTTTTTGGGGGGGGAATCTAGATATTCAGGGGTGAAATGGTTTTTCTTTAAGGGTCAGAGAGTGTCTGAAGCTGTTAAATGGGTCAAGTCTTCCCGGTTTAAGAGGGGTAAGAACAAAATCACGAGGAAATGAGCATTAAAGTGCATCCACCAGCGCTGGTGTAGACGAGCACTCCTGAAGGCATTTCTCCGGAAGCTCTCTGACAGAGAGGAAGAAGTGATTGAGCGTTATTAATATAATCGCTTCTGGACTGTAATAGTTTCAGAATAGCCTCAGATAATAGTTTCCTCTGGCGCTGAGGTGTGGCTTTCATCCAACGCTTCGCTATAAGCGAGCGAAGTCGAGGTTCTGGTTCGTCTCTACCACAGACCTCCATCCACGATCCGTGCTGCTCCCATCTAACTAGAAGCAGCAGAGGAGGCCAGCTTGATCCAGCCTGAAGCCTCTGGCCTCTTGAGCGGTGAATGCTGCAGAGGTAATGTTTCACAAAATGGAGGTGTGTATTTCACATCCGCACTCTCTTTGAGCCCCAGTGTGTGTTTTTACCTCGTACGGTAGTAGGAGCCGTTTCCCCTCCCCACCCACCTCAACACTCCTGATGGAGGGATTGTCTTAACCCGCAGTTGACCCCTGACATTGTGTACGTTACTGTTAGCCGCAGTATATCCTGCTTTCTATGACCCCCCCACCCCCCCCACCCCTCCTGGTCTGCCTCAGTCAGGTTTTAATGAGCCCCCCATTCTGAGGTGGTCTGGGGGGGGTGGGGGGGGGGGGGGGGGAGAGATATGCTCCCTGCTTGGCCCCACCTTGAGCTGTAAAGCTACCTTTGTGAGCCCTAAGTTCCCCAACACCCACAAACCCCCCCCCCCCCCTCCCCTGAAGAACACCACAACAGGTTCCATATGGGCCGGAGCAGGAGCCAGCTTGATATATGACTGGCTACATGTTGCCCTGACAAGCCAGAGATCCGCAGGAGAGACAGAGGCTGTGGGGAAGTGTTTACTGTTTAGTGCTGCAGAGGAAGGCTGTGCAGGACTGTCTATCTAGCCTGCGTGGTTCTGAGGGGAGCCTCTCAACACAGCCTCTCCCCCCCCAGAGACCTAGCACACACAGCCTCTCCCCCCCCAGAGACCCAGCACACACAGCCTCTCCCCCCCCAGAGACCCAGCACACACCCTCTCCGCCCCAGAGACCCAGCACACACAGCCTCTCCCCCCCCAGAGACCCAGCACACACAGCCTCTCCCCCCCCAGAGACCCAGCACACACAGCCTCTCCCCCCCCAGAGACCAAGCACACACAGCCTCTCCCCCCCCAGAGACCCAGCACATATAGCCTCTCCCCCCCCAGAGACACAGCACACACAGCCTCTCCCCCCCCAGAGACCCAGCACACACAGCCTCTCCCCCCCAGAGACACAGCACACACAGCCTCTCCCCCCCCAGAGACCCAGCACACACAGCCTCTCCCCCCCCAGAGACCCAGCACACACAGCCTCTCCCCCCCCCAGAGACCAAGCACACACAGCCTCTCCCCCCCCAGAGACCCAGCACATATAGCCTCTCCCCCCCCAGAGACACAGCACACACAGCCTCTCCCCCCCCAGAGACCCAGCACACACAGCCTCTCCCCCCCAGAGACACAGCACACACAGCCTCTCCCCCCCCAGAGACCCAGCACACACAGCCTCTCCCCCCCCAGAGACACAGCACACACAGCCTCTCCCCCCCCCAGAGACACAGCACACACAGCCTCTCCCCCCCAGAGACACAGCACACACAGCCTCTCCCCCCCCAGAGACCCAGCACACACAGCCTCTCCCCCCCCAGAGACACAGCACACACAGCCTCTCCCCCCCCCCAGAGACCCAGCACACACAGCCTCCCCTCCCCCCACAGACCCCCAGCCCAAACACCCTGCTCTCCTGCAGCACACAGCCAGTCCACAGGGCAGCAGAGAAGCCTCGACTTGTCATCAGGCAGGAAGACGTCAAGATGTCAGGAGCCGCCTCAGTAATTCATTTTTCAACATGCGATCGTCTGTGGTTAGCAATTAGAAAAACATGTGGTAAAGGCAGGCCGAGGAAAGGCCAATTGCCACCTAGGAACCAGACAGCAGCTGGAGAGAGGAGGGAGCACTCCTGGTTTGGGAGGACAGAGCGAGCATGAGTGGCCCAGCCCTGGAGGTAATGATGGGCTGGAGGACGCTGGTGTGTGTATTGATTACAGGATCTGTCTAATGGCCTGTAAAGCTCTCCAGGCTGCCAGAGAGAGTTATGCCCCTGCATCTTGGACCAGGTGACCCCAGGGGAGGGCGACATGGCTGTCTGGGTGAAAACCAGCTCACCCCTGACTGAGCAACATCACCAGAGAGCTGAACGCTTTTAAAGAACTTCCTGTGTTACTTGTAAAAAGTGATGGTTTCTAGGCATGGTCTTATCAGGGGCGGGGGGGGGGGGGGGGGAAGCAGGGTGGCGGGTGGGTGGGAGGGAGCAGGGGGTAGTAATGTTGACATACAGAGACAATAAAACAGCTATCTTTTATTTGGCTCTCGCTTTAATCCATGTTTTCCCTCTCCCAACAGATTTCCATGGCTTGTTGTTTTGTTATGTGTTTATATTCTATAAACTGTTTGCTCTGCATGCTGGTCTAGCTATTGAACCAACTGCCATTTGGGGACATGATTGGTTGATTGATTGAATGCTTCACTAATTGAATGGGATATATTGGTTCATTTCCAACCTATTTCGATGAGAAGACCTGAAGGGCCCCATTTTCCACAGAATATTGGCTCTCCACATCTTTCAAACTATATATCTCACTCTTCCATAAAGCTAATGTCTATAGCATCGCACGCTCTTCAAACAACTTTACGGACCATAAAGATCTCCTCTCCCAGTGAATGGGCCTTGCAGGTGACCAGATGACAGCCCAGTGGGTCTTCATAAGGATGAGTGAATGGCCAAGTTCCATCACATCAGTGAAACAACATCACACCCAGGGGTAGCCATGGAAACGGAAACCAAACTGTAAGAAGTTCATCGACAAAGTGGGGACTGTGCTGAATGTCAGGTAGAACATCCAAAACAACAGCCGACATATTGGGCAAATGCTATTTGAATGTGTTTAAAATAAAAGGTGAATGTTGTGAATTTACAGCGTGTTTCTGAAGGTGCTGATTTAAACGCTTCCACGTGTAAGTCAGAGGGTACCAGCAGGTGAACACATGGTGGGAGACACAGAGGAAGCAGATTCAAACGGTCTGGCTTCACATCAGCCATGGCTGGGAGCTCCTCGCATCTCTGCTGAAACCCTGAAGTGAACTTTCTCCATCCAAATCCCCATCTCCAGGGTCCCCATCTCCAGGGTCCCCATCTCCAGGGTCCCCATCTCCAGGGTCCCCATCTCCAGGGTCCCCATCTCCAGGGTCCCCATCTCCAGGGTCACCATCTCCAGGGTCCCCATCTCCAGGGTCCCCATCTCCAGTGTCCCCATCTCCAGGGTCCCCATCTCCAGGCTCCCCCTCTCCAGGGTCCCCATCTCCAGGGTCCCCATCTCCAGTGTCCCCATCTCCAGGGTCCCCATCTCCAGGCTCCCCCTCTCCAGGGTCCCCATCTCCAGGGTCCCCATCTCCAGGGTCACCATCTCCAGGGTGCCCATCTCCAGGGTCCCCATCTCCAGGGTCCCCATCTCCAGGGTCCCCATCTCCAGGGTCCCCATCTCCAGGGTCACCATCTCCAGGGTCCCCATCTCCAGGGTCCCCATCTCCAGGGTCCCCATCTCCAGGGTCCCCATCTCCAGGGTGGCACCCCTGCCTAACAGTCTGGACCACTGAGCAGTCACACTAGATGTTCAGGAGATCAGTAAAGACATCCAGATCCTCTCAGAGTCAAACAGGATGTTTACATCTAAAACTGATCAGAAGGTTAATGAAGCCTGTAAGATGGTGGTTATTTCACACAGTCGATCCAGGTTTAGGATTACCGGACAAAACTTTTCTTGGGCCAAACTAAATGTTCGTGATCAGAACATTCTGGTGTAGAATAACAGACTGGAAACTGATGACAGTCAGAAGTGACATTTCTGGTCTGTAAAGTTTATAATGTCCGTGTTTTTATTCTCGTGACTCTACAACATTCAATTAATGTTCTGTAGAATGAGGTCACTGCTAAATGTCGGGCTGCGCTGCAAAGTTTTTTAACAAAACATACTCGATAGCTCAACACTGCAAGGCTTTCCTTTCGCTTAAACACTGGTGAGGATGTGATGGAATTAAAAAAACATTCTACGCAGGAAATTTATATTTGAAAAGAGAGGGAGAAATAAAGAGAGGCACTTTTTTTCCACAGGGGAGTTATTTTAGGGTTCGAAGGGGGCCTCGTCTGAAACCACACAGCAGGCCCACAGAATCTGGAAGGAAATCAGAAAAAGGCTCTTTTTCTATCATATTTCGCTCAGTCAGTCACAGCTGCTTATGAAGCTCAAAGCAACTTCATCGTGTCTTTGCAAGCGTCGCACCTTTCATCTGCTGTTGTGGGCGGGGGGGGGGGGTCGCGTTTAGACACAGAACCACCAAGAGTCACCCCAAAACAGTAAAAAAGTTTTCAGTCACTCGTGGCACACAGCTCAGGGTAATATTCCCCAGGCCGTTAGAGAAGCAAATAAGAGCTACGATAACCGGACAAACATACTTGAGTGTCTGGACGCTGACCAATGGGCTGTTCCGGTGTGGAGCCTTCAGAGTGAGCCAGCCAGCACGGTGGGGCTTCTCCCCCTTCAGAGTGAGCCCGTGGGGCTTCTCCCTCTTCAGAGTGAGCCAGTGGGGCTTCTCCTCCTTCAGAGTGAGCCCGTGGGGCTTCTCCTCCTTCAGAGTGAGCCAGTGGGGCTTCTCCCCCTTCAGAGTGAGCCAGTGGGGCTTCTCCCCCTTCAGAGTGAGCCAGCCAGCACGGTGGGGCTTCTCCTCCTCACAGTGAAAGACCTTCCACATTCATACCTAATCTCCCTCTGAGTGCAGCAGACCATGTCATTAATCCAATTAACAAGGAGACCATGTCTGGAGGAGAAGACATGGTAATGCTGCTGATCCCTGATGCATAGTGACCCTGCCTACATAGGACAACTAGGACAGATAGGACACTTAGGACAGCTAGGACAGCCAAGACAGATAGGACAGCTAGGACAGATAGGACAGCTAGGACAGTGAGGACAGCTAGGACAGATAGGACAGCTAGGACAGTGAGGACAGCTAGGACAGTGAGGACAGCTAGGACAGATAGGACAGCTAGGACAGTGAGGACAGCTAGGACAGTGAGGACAGCTAGGACAGTGAGGACAGCTAGGACAGATAGGACAGCTAGGACAGTGAGGACAGCTAGGACAGTGAGGACAGCTAGGACAGTGAGGACAGCTAGGACAGTTAGGCCAGTTAAGACAGATAGGACACTTAGGAGAGTGAGGACAGCTAGGACAGCTAGAACAGCTAGGACAGTGAGGACAGTGAGGACAGTTAGGACAGATAGGACAGATAGGACACTTAGGAGAGTGAGGACAGCTAGGACAGCTAGAACAGCTAGGACAGTGAGGACAGTGAGGACAGTTAGGACAGATAGGACAGATAGGACACTTAGGAGAGTGAGGACAGCTAGGACAGCTAGAACAGCTAGGACAGTGAGTACAGTGAGGACAGTTAGGACAGATAGGACAGTTAGGACACTTAGGACAGTTAGGACAGCTAGGACACGTCCACTCAGTCCTGCCACAACAACTTAATCTGCTTAATCTAATCTTGGTTGTTCTCTGGTCTAAACACTGGGAGCACAAGACTCTGCATGCCAGCTTTGATAGGGGGGGGGTTGGTTACTGAACCAAAAACAAACAGTATAACAGGATATCTGAGAGCTCATTAGGCTCACATCAGATTCATTTGCTACCTGGTTTCCTAGCTACGCTTGTTAACTGAAGCAGGTCTGTATTAAGGCTGGTGTTGAATCCATACAGAGAAGAGAAATGAGGGACACTCTTTTGGCACTTTCCAAAAAAACAATTATGACCTTTTTAAACCGACAAGCACAATGAGACTAATACTGCAGAAGAATTTAGTAATATAAGACCATCTGTATAACACTACCAGTGTGTTCCTGGCTCTGTAGCTAAAGATTTATGAGAGAGAGAAAAGTCTGTGCTCTTGTTTGATCAAGTGCCTCCTTTAGACAATTTGGCAAATAACACTGTGTTTTGATTGAGGTTGACTGCTTGCTGACTTGGCTATTTTGGAAACAGGTCTGAGGATATTTATGATACAAAACAGAGGAATTCCAGTAATCCAATGTTCTGCTTCTTTGTGGTGATTATTGCTCATCAAGGTGTGCTGCCTTCCTCTCCATCACCATATCTGGATCATTTTACTACTCACTGACTCGCTTTGAGTCACTGACTTGATCTGTCTGTCTATCTACCTGTCTGTCTATCTATCTGTCTGTCTGTCTATCTGTCTGTCTACCTGTCTGTCTGTCTATCTGTCTGTCTGTCTACCTGTCTGTCTGCCTGTCTACCTGTCTGTCTGTCTATCTGTCTGCCTGTCTACCTGTCTGTCTGATCATCCAAACCAGGCTGTATATTGATATTCTGCCTCCCTGCTGCTCAGTCACAGATCCTCTGGCGTTGTGGAACAGATGTAAATCTGGAAATGTAACTGCAGATAGCAGAGAATGACCCAAATACCAGATGCACCTTCTCAGCTCTGTAGGGTTCCGGCCTGTAAAGAAGTCCCGACCAATAAAACATGGCACACCTGTCTCCACTTTAAGGCTCAGACCAATCAAAAAGGCTTCACGCAGAATGGCAGCCAATGGCTGATAAGACCAGGCTGACAGGATGTTCAAAGATGGGGTTCAAAGTCAGACAGAAATTTACTGTGGACAATTTGGTTACAAAATCACTTTGTACTCATAAAAGTAGTACCAGTTAATAAGATGAGGATATAACCAACACAGAATGTTTCCTTTCTTGTTATTGTTGAGCAGGCCAGTGTGTAACATCCAAACTTTGGACAGATGCAACTTGTATGAACTCTTGAAGAGTTCAGAGACAACAATGCAGAAAAACACACCAGACCTCAAGAACTCACAACAGTCTACACCCTCACAACACAGTCTACACCCTCACAACACAGTCTACACCCTCACAACACAGTCTACACCCTCACAACACAGTCTACACCCTCACAACACAGTCTACACCCTCACAACACAGTCTACACCCTCACAACACAGTCTACACCCTCACAGAACAGTCTACACCCTCACAACACAGTCTGCACCCTCACAGAACAGTCTGCACCCTCACAACACAGTCTAAACCCCCTCAACACAGTCTACTCCCTCACAACACAGTCTACACACCCTCAACACAGTCTGCACCCTCACAACACAGTCTACACACCCTCACAACACAGTCTGCACCCTCACAGCACATTCTACACATTCTCAACCAGTTAAATCCTTCTTGATGTTCTCTAAATCCCCCTGAGCCAGACCAACCCTTCCTATCCTTACTCCTCCACCATGTGGCACTCCCTCAGACTCACAACACCTGTTCCTGTCACATGTGCTCTGACCTCAGCCTGTCCTCTGACCTCGAGCTGACCTCGAACCTCAACCTGATTCAACAAGGAGGATCTACACAGCAATCTTGTTTCCCCAAGACATTCATTCCACCATCCAGGGGTGAAAGATGCAACTGACTGATTCAATAGTAGCCATTCATTCTTTCATCTGTGATTTCCTGGACGTAGTGAACCAGAGATATGTAGGTTGACAGGTTTGTGTTTCTTGGTTGGTGTTTTGGCCTTCTGCATGGACCTCATGTGAGAACGTTCCTCAGGCCACGTTGGTGAGCGCTGGGTGGGTCTGTCCATCTCCTTGGAGGTCTCCGCATGAAGAGGCTCCCAAGGCAGGCTTGGGTTGGCAGCATGCCTGCCTTAGGGCTCATGTGTGGGCTACTCCCTGCTGAAGGTGCCCTCCGGTCCCGTCTGGGTAACAGCCAGGGTGCTAACACAGACCAGATGCTGAGACACAGAGGCTCCTCAGTCCGTCAGACACTTTAGAAGAGACGTGCTACTTTGCGGTGGTAAATATTTGCCTGTTGGATTTGAGTAACTCCAACTCTGTTTTAAATGTAATTTACACCTTTGGTAAGTATGTCTTTAGCTGGAGCTTGAGAAAAGGAGTTAGTGTGGAGGGAGGGAGGGGCATGGAGAGTGGGAGGGGCATGGAAAGTAAGAGGGGCATGGAGAGTGGGAGGGGCATGGAGAGTGGGAGGGGCATGGAGGGTGAGTCCTTTAAGATGACTGGGTGACTTATTTTATGGACCTGTCTGGTGACAACAACAACCAATGTGAGTTAGAGACAGAGAGACAGAGAGAGACAGAGAGAGACAGAGAGAGAGAGACAGAGAGGGAGAGAGGGAGAGAGAGAGAGAGAGACAGAGACAGAAAGACAGAGAGAGACAGAGAGAGAGAGAGGGAGAGAGAGAGAGAGAGAGAGAACAGGGGTTGTGAAGCTGCTGCAGTGTGGGTTTCACATTCTGTGCTTGTAAAACATAAAGATAACTTTTTCTAAAACAGCTTCTTTTAAAGCCTGTTATTTAATCTTGCAGTCGTCAAACATGAGAACCTTTTTAACCGTTTTTCAGACGTGCAGACAGAGCGAGTGGTCGTCTTATATCCTTGTCTGAGCAGCTCTCTGAGGGTGTGGCAGTAGAGGGGTAACGAGGCAGGATCCTCAACACTGAGCAGCTCTCTGAAGGTGAGGCAGCTCTCTGAGGGTGTGGCAGTAGAGGGGTAACGAGGCAGCTCTCTGAGGGTGTGGCAGTAGAGGGGTAACGAGGCAGCTCTCTGAGGGTGTGGCAGTAGAGGGGTAACGAGGCAGCTCTCTGAGGGTGTGGCAGTAGAGGGGTAACGAGGCAGCTCTCTGAGGGTGTGGCAGTAGAGGGGTAACGAGGCAGCTCTCTGAGGGTGTGGCAGTAGAGGGGTAACGAGGCAGCTCTCTGAGGGTGTGGCAGTAGAGGGGTAACGAGGCAGCTCTCTGAGGGTGTGGCAGTAGAGGGGTAACGAGGCAGCTCTCTGAGGGTGTGGCAGTAGAGGGGTAACGAGGCAGCTCTCTGAGGGTGTGGCAGTAGAGGGGTAACGAGGCAGCTCTCTGAGGGTGTGGCAGTAGAGGGGTAACGAGGCAGCTCTCTGAGGGTGTGGCAGTAGAGGGGTAACGAGGCAGCTCTCTGAGGGTGTGGCAGTAGAGGGGTAACGAGGCAGCTCTCTGAGGGTGTGGCAGTAGAGGGGTAACGAGGCAGCTCTCTGAGGGTGTGGCAGTAGAGGGGTAACGAGGCAGCTCTCTGAGGGTGTGGCAGTAGAGGGGTAACGAGGCAGCTCTCTGAGGGTGTGGCAGTAGAGGGGTAACGAGGCAGCTCTCTGAGGGTGTGGCAGTAGAGGGGTAACGAGGCAGCTCTCTGAGGGTGTGGCAGTAGAGGGGTAACGAGGCAGCTCTCTGAGGGTGTGGCAGTAGAGGGGTAACGAGGCAGCTCTCTGAGGGTGTGGCAGTAGAGGGGTAACGAGGCAGCTCTCTGAGGGTGTGGCAGTAGAGGGGTAACGAGGCAGCTCTCTGAGGGTGTGGCAGTAGAGGGGTAACGAGGCAGCTCTCTGAGGGTGTGGCAGTAGAGGGGTAACGAGGCAGCTCTCTGAGGGTGTGGCAGTAGAGGGGTAATGAGGCAGGATTCTCAACACTGAGCAGTTCCCACTAGAATGCCTCTGCTGAACATTTAACCATCTAACAGTAAAATTACAGAGAGAAAAAAAAAAAAACTCACCAAATGTCAAGAATGTTACGATGAAAAGGAAAGCAGCACTTAAATGCTGTTAAAATCCTGCCGAAATCGCACTTTCAAAAGTGTCCAATTATTAAATCACGTTGGTATCTACCGCCCTGGTCTTAATCGTACGGCAGTTAAAGCATCCCATAATGCTGTGGTTGTATTAAAAAAGGGCAGATCCAGCTGTAACCCAGGGCCTGTCAGACAGCCAGCTGCTAAGCGCTGGTAATTTCCTCGCTAAGATTGGAAATGAAAGAAACGCGCTTCTCAGCATGACAAACATGACCAGCCTGGATCAACTCTGAAAACATTTCCACTTTCGCACAACGCAGACATTATGTGTTTTCGACTGTCGTCATTCAGTCAGACATCGCAAAGGCTTCCTTTCCAAGTCTTCCACGTCTGGCTCTTCTTCAAGTCTGGATAATTTTCACTGATCTATATGCCCCCCCCCTTCCCCCCTCCACCCAGCCCCCCCCCCCCCCCCCCCCCCCCCCCCCCCTGCTAAAATATATTTACAGTCTTGTCCATAAAAGCTTCGTACTGGAGAGGATGGCTGGTCCTTGTTAATGGGAAGGGCATGGTCAGCCTACAGGACACAGAGACTATTGTTTACAGAGGAATCCTGTGATTGGAGCTGAATACTTACGCTTGATGCAGCGACTGGTTCCAGGAGCCAGGGCCCATCCAGAGCAGCACTGCTGGACTCCACACACGTTGGCCCTGTGACACAGCAGAGGACAGGACTGTGTCAAACAATCGTTCATTTCATATGGTTCATCTAACACAGGACTGTCTCTGAGGACGGAGACACACCTAAACCAACCCTCAACCTCTCAAGGAAGACTTAAGGTTCAGAAAAACTGCCAGGAGAACTGATTGAGAACGAACTGAAGGCATTCTGGGGAACAGCAGTTCATTGAGGGATCCCCTCCTCGTCACACACACCACACACACACACCTACACACACCTACACACACCACACACACACACACACACACTGACACACACCACACACACACACCACACACACTTACACACACCACACACACCACACACACACACATTCCAGGGGACAGATTTGATTCTTAAAGACACATGAAGGCAGGTCCCTTCATGTGGGCACCTCGAAGGTTCATCTGTAATTGCGTTTTTCATCCAATAACATTTTCTAAGGCGTAGCTGGAAACCCCATCTGTGAGTGTACAGCCTCCCAGGTCTGCTGGCGTGGAGGAGCGAGGGCTCTGGGAGGAGGGCGTCTGGGAGGAGGGCATCTGGGAGGACGGCCTCCAGAGACCCGGGGGGGAAAACAACCCTGCCCACTCATTCATGAATCAGACTAAACGAAGGATGACAAGTTTCAAACAGTTATAACCGCATTCTTGGCATTCTTTAATCGGCGGCGGGGCAGGGCGGGCGATCTCGCACAATGAGCTGCATGAAAAGGCAGCACGCCACGGAAGAAACCTGGAGGCTCGGATCAAGTCCAGCAGCTAAAGTGCTGCCGTGTCCCAACCCCCCCCCCCCCCCCCCCCACCCCCCCCCCCCCCACCCCCCCCCCCCCCCCACCCCCATCACCGCCTCACGATATGCTCATGTAAGTGGACGTCTGAATCATGTCGATGCTGCGTGATAAGAGGGGCGACTCTGCAGGAGGGAGGGAGGGAGGGAGGGAGTTCATTGTTTGCTCCATCCTTCCACAGTAAATTCCGCCACTTACCTGGCAGATAAAACCAATTCTGATTCTGATTCTGACAGCATTGACAGAAGTCAAATGTTTACTGGCAAAAGTATAACTCACGCTGGAGTCGATTCAACAAGCAGATACAACAGTGGGATGGCAGGAGGTAGATTTGTAGTAGTAGTGGTGCACTAGTTTTACAGTACATTGAAAACATCCCAGTGAAGTCATGATTTAGCGATTGTTATGGAAGCAGGAGCAGAGCTGGATCTTTTCCTGACAGGCGCAGGAATACAGGAATATAGTGTGACCTTTCACCTCCCTGAGGGCGGCACTGGAGACTGGTGAATAAGTAGAGGGAAGTCCGGGTGGAAATGTGTCATGCACAAATCGTATACACTAACGAGGAGCACATGATTCATTTCAACCCGATGATTCACAGAGAGATGTGGAAAGAAACATGTGAATTACCACAAGGTAATGGTTCTGAGGATTTACAACACCTTAAGATGAGCTTTGAAAAACTCAAAGGAACTTATTCAAGCCGAGGCAAGGAAACAGGACTGCCGGTGTAGCTAACTTGGGACTTTCTCTGTAGCGCAAGAAAACAAGTTTGATTCAATATCTAGCTGAGTGATTTTCTTGGCACGCTGTAAATATTGTTGAGCAAGGGCACGCAGATCTAAACTCTGAATTCTCACGGAGAAAAGCGAGAGATGTTTGTGGTTTTGGTGCTGTGTTTCTGGATGGATCGGACCACACAGTGTGGAGAACTGCAGGAGAGGAGAGGAGGAAAGTTCCAGCTCAGTGGATGACAGATCAACAGAAGAGAGCAGATAGACAGAGAGCCATGCGGAGGAGATTCTGTCAAACAAGTAATCATCAGATCTTCAGGACTGTGTTTGTAAGTGCTGGAACCAAGTAACAAAGCCAGACAGTCCATCTCCAGTATCAAACAGGAGGGGTTGAAATCAGGGCAAGGTAACTTGGCCAATCCAGACAAGTCTTCTCTAACAGGCTTGACAGATGTACAGTATTCTACTATGCTGAAGACTATGGAGAGGACTCACATCCTCCAACAGATGCTGAACCAATCAGAGTCTACCCTCACTATGCTCATAAAGTGGTCACATAAATTGGCCATATAAATAATGTTTAATCCTCAAGGGGCATTCGACTGTTATGAAGTACTAAATAGCATTTCATCTACATCTCTTGTCTATAAAGCCTCAGGTGACCTTCTGCTGCTCTGACTAATTATTATACATTTCTGTTCTCTGTGTACAAAGTGTGGTTCTGGGTTCAGAACAGGCCTATGTAGCTGTAGGCCAGTTCATTTAGCAGGAGAAGAGGACTTGAATGGAAACAAGGGTCTGTTTGGAGTTAAAGTAAGAAATAGATTTTCAGCGTTGAGAGAGGCCCTCTGGAGAAACAGGTGTTTCTGATCATTAAGTGAATGTAGAAATGCTGCCCCAGCCAGGGGCTGCGGTGGAATCACTACATGGCTGCTGGCAGCAAGGTGGATCAACTGAGACTAGGTATGCAGAAACACACACACAGTACACAAACACACACATAGTACACACACAGTACACAAACACACACATAGTACACACACAGTACACAAACACACACATAGTACACACACAGTACACAAACACACACGGTACACACACAGTACACAAACACACACGCAGTACACAAACACACACGGTACACACACAGTACACAAACACACACATAGTACACACACAGTACACAAACACACACATAGTACACACACAGTACACAAACACACACATAGTACACACGCAGTACACAAACACACACATAGTACACACACAGTACACAAACACACACGGTACACACACAGTACACAAACACACACATGGTACACACACAGTACACAAACACACACATAGTACACACACAGTACACAAACACACACATGGTACACACACAGTACACAAACACACACATAGTACACACACAGTACACAAACACACACATAGTACACACACAGTACACAAACACACACATGGTACACACACAGTACACAAACACACACATAGTACACACACAGTACACAAACACACACATAGTACACACACAGTACACAAACACACACATAGTACACACACAGTACACAAACACACACGGTACACACACAGTACACAAACACACACGGTACACACACAGTACACAAACACACACGGTACACACACAGTACACAAACACACACGGTACACACACAGTACACAAACACACACATAGTACACACACAGTACACAAACACACACATAGTACACACACAGTACACAAACACACACGGTACATACAAACACACATCCCAACTGTTGTGATGACAAGGAGATAACTATCCAAATTGGGAACCTCTGGATTTTGAATCTAGTAGGTTCATGTCCTGCTATGACCCAAAAACACAGAACATTCCAGCACATTCTGGTCATTATCCTTTAATCAGTTGGAGAGACCAGACTAGTTTCATTCATCATTTCACCACCATGAAGACAATTGTGTCACCATAGAAACATCCACGTGCAACACTTCCTCGAGACGTTTGACTGGAGTTCTTACCCGACAAAGCGCCTGGTCTGTGATGACCCGTGTTTGTTGGCCTGCCTGGAGCTGCTTCTGCCTCTGGGCTGGGACTGCAGCTGCCTCGGGGTTCGAACCGCAGCGCGAGCTGCTGTGGCATCACCCTCCACGCGAGCTTCAGATGCGCTGCCGTCCCCTCCTCGAGGCGGTGTGGTCCCTGATGCGCTGTCAGGGGACACCGGGGAACTTTCACTGGACGGTTTGGGGGGGACAGCGTCCTCGAGCCCCCGCGTGGAATGACCTTGGCTTCTCGCTCGAGACAGTAGCTGGTCCCACACGGCTGGAGCGCCTGCACCATCCCGCGTGCCCTCTGCGGATTCTTTCTGACAGTCACACATTCGCACAAGTGCAACGAAAAAAAACACTACAACTATCATGACAAAACGACCCATTATGTAATCGAAGTGGCTTTTTCAAAATTGCCGCGGAGGCTGCAGTCACAGGAGCCAATCAAGAAAGTCGTATAATTTAACAAGACAATATCCTTTTTCTACTTAGATATCTGTCCATAGTGAGAAAGTAAGTTCTCACAGGATGTAACTTAGTCAAGGCTACCTATCAACTAAAAAAATATTGTAAAAAGGAAAGAAAGAAAAAAGTACAATATTCGCCTTGGTTTAATGTGATATGTAGAAAATGATGCCAATCTCGGATAAATATTAATCCATCACTTGTAGTTCATGTTTGCCTGCGCGGAAAGAGCACGTGCGGTGGAGCGAGCGGTTCCCGGGCTGAGCTGCTGACTCTGTTTGAGCGCGTGTCGTTCTCCCGTGCATACAGACCACCTCTTCGGTTCTGAAGTCACCGGGAATGTTTGTAGGGATTGCATGCCTTTAACAAGAAGGAACTCCCCCTTTCGTGGTCTTATTGCTGCATGCGCGCACTGCCCCAGCGCGCCTTCCTATTTTAAAACCGTGACAGCAGAACACGTTTTAAGAACTTTTAAAAAACGTGTTCCCAAAAGAAACTAGGGCTCGTGCACATGAGTAACTTGACTGCAGAGCGCGCTCAACGCACGTGCGGTCCATCAGTTGGATATTGGTCAAATCTTTATGCGGTTACAAAAAAAGTTATGTCAAAGTTATGTCTTCTCGTTTTCAATGAACACCGTCGAAGTTTTGTTGTTAAACGGTGCAACAGATATTCTTACAAGAATAAAAAAAAATGTAAGCGTGCAACAAGGGAAAATGTAGTTTGCTTGCGGTGAAAACTCAATTTGAGGTCTTGGAAAACGAGTGAGTTACATAACCTTCATGTAATTCCTCTCATCTAATGCGACATCATCAGTTTCCTCATGTCTGGAAACAACACATGATATCACAAAACTCCCAGAAGTCTTAAACAACCCAAAGAAAGTTGGCTGCCTCGGTTCATTCAGCCCTCAAGCCGCACTTTGCCTCCCATCCCTCAGGCTTGGTCATGCCAGCTCAGTTCACCCTGACCGGGGTCCAGCAGGCAGACTAGCAGGCTCACTTCCATCCTCCTACATCCATCATACATCTTAAATCAATTCTCGGGAATATATCTAACCCTCTGCAGCCAAGTCTAAAGGGTAAACTAACAAAATGTCAGTAGATGTAAGGAAATAATGAAGTGTTGTTTACCATAATACTGTCTAGCATAATGAGTGAGAGTGTTAATGAGAGGAGCCAGATGTGGTCCAGGGTGGTTCATGTTGCTTGGAGACACACAGTCCTGCAGCCTCACCTCCTGCAGCCTCACCTCCTGCAGCCTCACCTCCTGCAGCCTCATCTCCTGCAGCCTCACCTCCTGCAGCCTCACCTCCAGCTTGTGTGTGGAGACACACAGTCCTGCAGCCTCACCTCCAGCTTGTGTGTGGAGACACACAGTCCTGCAGCCTCACCTCCAGCTTGTGTTTGGTTTACCAGCCAGATATACAGTCTGGAGCTGAGCTGTGTGTGTACAGAGACTGGAACAGATTGAGTCTCGTCCTCCTTGTGGGAAATCAAATTAAGACAGGAAGCTGTTTTATGATTCTCCTTGTCTGGTAGCAAACATCTGGCCTGTTGTCTCTATACAGTTTCATAAGGTTTGAAAATAACGTTTGAGAAAAGGTTTGAAAGGTTGGGGGGGGGAAGGGTGGGGGAGAACTTCAGAAGAAAAGAGTTTGACAGTTATGGATAAGACAGAGGCAGCTAGGGATGTCAACATGAGTAAGAATAGGAACATTCCTGAGAGAATCTACTGTGTGTCTGTGGTATTTTAGTATTCATGTAATCCTATGACGTGAGGTCCTACAGGTATTAGTAATGTAGTACTTGAACTTCAATAAATGTTACTTCAGTGAAAATAAGTAGTGAGTACTTAGACTTTTACCAGAGTCTTTTTAGACCTAAGTGTCTGTACTTCTGCTTGAGTGAAGGCTGTGAGTAGGCGACTCCAGACATCCCTGGAGTGACCATACATGAGACTGAGAGAGAAAGAGAGAGAGAGGGTTGTTCTTTCTCTTCAGACCCAGAAAACTGAGCGCTTTTTCAAGGCTGCGAACTGAGAGGCCATTGTGGTCGTTGTGTGTCTATGGGACAGCTCTTGACTTGTCATATTCTATGGGTGTGACACCTTTTAATCAATTCTGTCCGGCGAAACAAAAACCTTCAGACCGGCCTGTCAGCGTGGATGTCTGGAGAGGGAAGCGCTCGCCTTTTTCATTTGGTCGCAAGCACAATGACTGACGGCGTGGTCACCATTAAGAGTGCTGCCTGGAGTTCAGAGGTCAAGTGTACCCATTGAAGAGCCAAACAGTATCATTACGTCTAGAATGTAGAACTCTCATTGTAGCTAAGTATCAACCGGGCGTTCCAAGCTGCGGCTCCAGAATTCTAAGTGTTCCGTTTGAATCGACTTCTGTGAGCGCTCTTGATTGGGGAGACTAAGAGGGAATGTCAATCTGGACTACCTTTAGCCGTCTGTACTAACAACTCCAGCCTGCTTGTTTCCTCGGACCAAATGGTGGACACAGTGCTGATATTGTTCCGCCTCGACAGCAGTGAGGACCTGGGAAAATGAGAACAAGATTGACCACACATATTAGCCTCTGGGAACTCGCTGCTTGACAGAACAACATTCTGCCCAAGCCTGAATCAGCTGTGTGTTCCCTTTAAACACGTCCTCCTCATTGAACATGGCAGCTGCTATTTCGAACGGATACCACGGGAGACTTCTGGTGACTTCTGCTGCCGATTATAAAGCTTACGTCAAACAGACACTTCCCCCTGGAGGAAGCGGGTGCAGATATAGAGGAGTTGGTGTGATGTGTTTTCGGATGGAGCTGTGTTGATGTCACAGGGACGTCCTTTAGGAAAACCAGCCACTTTCTCTGCCTCTTTTACCATGTACACTCAACCTTATAATAATGCGGGGCCATGAGTTATGTCTTTAGAAAGCCTTGAGAGAGGTGGTAGGATTACGTGTGTGTGTGTGTATGTGTCTTTGTGTGTGTCCATTAGAGAGAGAGTGTGCGTGTGAGTGTACGTATTGTTTAGTTTGCCAGATTGCTGCAGACAAGTGGAAAAAAGTATGAACTAGAATGAGATTCCAGTAACACTTAAAAAATCGACACCGATCTCATCAGCACTGGCAGCATGAAGTGAATATGTCATCTCACTCTGGCATTCCAGCCACTCAGCATTGTCTCAGATGAAACACTGTTCACATTCACTGGACTTCTCCCAGGTTCACAAAGCCTTCAAGGATGACGTATTTCTTGAAAACTGTACATCAGGAAATGGATTAAATTGAGAATTTCCCTTATGGAACTCCTTCCAAAACCTTAACACTGCCTTAACGACGAGCCAGCCCTTTGGAACTCTCAAAGCTCTTATCAGTGAATAAGCAGTTTATCCTGAACATCTTCCTGGCAGAAGCACCAGTGTCGTGCTGCTTACATGCTGGCTGTAGCAGTAAGACCTGACACATTCATGTCTCTTGGCAATGTTCTGGTGAACCAAGAGCCAATGGTATCAAGAGACCAAAGACTTGAAGTCAGCAGGAGCTAAAAGGATTCACCTCATTGGCTCTGGGTCAGAGATAGAGCAGTGGATGCAGCAGCTCCAAGAGTTTCAAGGTTCAAATCTTTCCTCCTGTAAGTAAATAAAACAACGCACATGGTTGTTTGTTGTTGAGGCAAACTTGATCGTTTTGTGTGTTTGCCGTTGGTTGGTAAACGTCCTCATGGTGGATGATCCGGGATCCAGGCTGGTGGACGGTTGAGGGTCACTTCCTGGTCAGAGCGAGCAACTTGATCCTGGTGTTTGGGGTCACCCGGCAGGGGCTCAGGGCCTTGGTTTGTGTTTCTTGTGTCCGAGGTGGAACGAGGCCCACCCGGAGACTCAGAGACACACACAGAGCTGGGGAAGTCAGCTCCTCCTACCTCCTGACAGAGGACTGACTGACCTCTGGAGAGAGAGAGAAGAGGAGAGGAGAGGGAGGGAGAGAGAGGGAGAGAAGGAGAAGAGAGGGAGAGAAGGAGAGAGGGAGGTAGAGCGAGAGAGAGAGAAGGAGAGAGAGGAGAGAGAGAGGGAGAGAAGGAGAGAGGAGAGAGAAGGAGGGAGAGAGGGAGAGAAGGAGAGGAGAGGGAGAGAGAAAGAGGGAGAGAAGGAGAGAGAGGGAGAGAAGGAGAGAGGGAGGTAGAGAGAGAGAGTAGAGAGAGAGAATGAGAGAGGGAGGGAGAGAGAGAGAGGAGAGAGAGAGAATGAGAGAGGGAGGGAGAGAGAGAGAGGAGAGAGAGAGAGAAGGAGAGAGGGAGGGAGAGAGAGAGAAGGAGAGAGGGAGGGAGAGAGAGAACGATAGATGTAGAGAGAAAGGTAGAGAGAGACACTGGTAGGGAGAGGAGATAATTAAAGATGGAGATAAATGGAGAGAGAGGAAGATATATTGTAGAGAGGGCGATATCAAGATGGAGAGATAGAGAGGAAGACAGACAGGCAGATAGCCATCCTGAGGCTGCCTGCCCTGTGGAGCAGGAATGTGGAGAACTGGAGGTAAACAAGGTGCCCCCTCCAACCCCCCTCCCACCCCCTGTCGCCCCCCCCCACCCCCCTGTCGCCCCCCCCCCCCACCCCCCTGTCCCCCCCCCGTCCCCCCGTCCCCCCCCCCCCGGCCTTGGCAGCGAAGCAGAGGTAAATGTCCCAGAGGACATTTACCAACATAACGACCTCCTCCATTAGGAATGTGATCAGGGCAGCTGCCTCTCATTAGCATAAATCTCAATTATGAAGGTGCTTGAGATTTGATTGGCCCTTCAGTGCCCCCTCCCCATTTTTCTCGGTTCACTGGTTTAAGGAAAGTGTGTTTGGCCTGGGGGAGTGTGATCAGAGGCAAGCAGCTTTACAGCCTGGGACATACATCAATATGAGGGAGAGGCCTCGCATGGTTCTACAGTAACCTGTGTAAGATGGATCACATCAGAGCTGTATAGATCATACATCATGTATTGAGATCCCCTTGCGAGCCAGTTTGAGTAAACACTTCCTGTTCACTAAGCCGTAACACTCCTGAACAGGCGCTCTGGTAACTGTTGGAGTCATTCCTGACATGTGGCCGTGCATTCGTGTGAAGACGCTTGATGCAGTAGGGTTTCTTTTTACCAACAATGCACTGCATGATGTCACTGCCCCACAAGGATGAACACTGCTGGGTAGGATCCAGTGAGCAGGATCCAGTGATCCAGGATCCAGTGAGCAGGATCCAGTGAGTAGGATCCAGTGAACAGGATCCAGTGATCCAGGATCCAGTGAGCAGGATCCAGTGGGCAGGATCCAGTGAGTAGGATCCAGTGAGTAGGATCCAGTGATCCAGGATCCAGTGAATAGGATCCAGTGAGCAGGATCCAGTGATCCAGGATCCAGTGAGCGGGATCCAGTGAGCATGATCCAGTGATCCAGGATCCAGTGAGCAGGATCCAGTGAGTAGGATCCAGTGAGTAGGATCCAGTGAGCAGGATCCAGTGATCCAGGATCCAGTGAGCGGGATCCAGTGAGCAGGATCCAGTGATCCAGGATCCAGTGAGTAGGATCCAGTGAGCAGGATCCAGTGATCCAGGATCCAGTGAGCGGGATCCAGTGAGCAGGATCCAGTGAGCAGGATCGCACCACAGGCCAATTAGACTAACAGAGACATTTATTTCATTCATAGCAACAGAAATAAACAGAACGAATACATCTTGGGTACAAATAATGAATGAAAGGGCACAGAAAGAAGCGAAAGCTTATGATGTCTGCCCCTTATCTGGCTCCTCCAACCTAGCATGGAAAATCAGGGTGAAGCGTTTTCCACATTAGAAACTTTACTGCCCAGGAGGGTGGAAATGGATATCTGCCGCGTGTAGCTACGCTGGTCAAGAACTGAACAGGACGCACGCTTATCTCCCCCCATCAAGGCCGACTCTGCTGATGGCAGCTGAGGGCGTGACTCAGCATGGTGTCCTGGCTGCTGCCTGAGCGAAGCACATCCAGGATGCTCACCGGGACACGAGGGGGCGAGAGACGTTTTGGTCGTCTTGCCAACTGTCTGGCACACGAACCAAAGGCTTTTTCGTTCTTTTTTTACTCTCTTGGAATAATCGCTAAACGTGCAAACAATGAACGAGTGTTTTAAAAGACCAGAGGATCAGATTAAATGTAATTGTAACTTGTTATAAAACAGTGTGTTGCTCTTTAAGTTTCCAGTGAGGTTGAGAGAATCTTCTACATTTTCCTGGTCAGTAATTTTCTATCCATGAATGTCATGGAGACCATATAAAAGAGATTTTATTTTTGAACCAGGACCAGAAAAAGATCTTTACCGTTCATGAGATCAAAAAACAAATAGCGTTCACTTAATTGCTTGATTATATCCAGAAGTTCCCTCCAATCTCAGTGCATTTCTCTGACTCAACAGCACATGAATGACCTCTTCATGCGGACAGAGAGAACATAGATATGTCAACCGCTGTAAACATTTCTCTAGAACCCGAGCACGCTCACAGCCCTGTCTACTGTAAATCACAACCTGTAGAAGTATGGGAACCTTCAGCTTATTTATATAGGTTACAAAAGTAAATCTATTGGCCTTTTCGGAAAGAAAACCCACCCCAAAAAACATGTGCCTTTGTGGTAGAAAAGCTCAACTATGGTTTGCCGTTCCTACAGAGGTCCAGTGTTCTGCTGACTGTGGGCTTCCACTGACAGTCCTGTGATCCACTATGGCTGAGAACATGTTTCAGGTAATCAGTCGGATGGATCCTCAGTGTCTGCTGGCCCCCCTGGCCCCCCCTGGCCCCCCACCCCCTCAACAGAAGTTCCCTGACACGAGAACTGGGGGGTGGGGGGGTGGGGGGGTGGTGGGGGGGGGGGGGCGACAGCAGGAACCAACGGCAAGTTCGTCGTTGTTATTCTGTGAGTCTGAGCCTGTTGAAAAATGGGCGGGAAAGATCTGTTTACTTTCACTTCTGGGAAAGAGATGAAACGCACACCTCAAAGTGACTCACTGATGACTGGTGCTCACTCACACGCTGTGTCACATTAACGGTATTAAGTGGGCGTGAGTTTGCTAACTGGAAGGTTTTCTGGCATGTGCTGCTTCAAAGAGAGCCTGGCTTGACAATCCGATAATTGATCTGAATCACGGACGGTGGTAAACATAGCAGAAACTGTTTCTAACCGCGGCCTGTAACTGTTGGTCTTACATGGGATCACGACTGATTATCTGCTAACTGACTGTCATGGGATCTTTTCACAGCCAAATTGCTCTGCTCCCCCCAGGCCCCAGGCCCAAGGCCCCCCCCCCCTCCCCCCCCTCCCCCCCCTCCCCCCCCTAGCCACCAAGCCCCCCACACCCCCACCTTGTGAATCCAATTTGGCCCTGAACAGGGTCCTATTAAGCATGATGCATGTATAACCATTAAACCGTACTGAGCTAGTCTAGTGAGCAGCAGGCAGCGGTGCGTGTTGAGGCAGGAGGAAGAAACCACAATGATCCTTCAGACCAGCTGTGAGAGAAGGGGTGGAACACTCCGCTGGCAGAGGACACCAGGAGCTGTCTGGTCTCTGGGGGTTAGTGAGGTCACGTTCAGAACGTTTAGAACACCGACGTTTAGAACGTTTAAAACACTGACGTTTAGAACACTGACGTTTAGAACGTTTAGAACACCGACGTTTAGAACGTTTAGAACACCGACGTTTAGAACACCGACGTTTAGAACGTTTAGAACACCGACGTTTAGAACGTTTAGAACACCGACGTTTAGAACGTTTAGAACACCGACGTTTAGAACGTTTAGAACACCGACGTTTAGAACGTTTAGAACACCGGCGTTTAGAACGTTTAGAACACCGACGTTTAGAACGTTTAGAACACCGACGTTTAGAACACCGACGTTTAGAACGTTTAGAACACCGACGTTTAGAACGTTTAGAACACCGACGTTTAGAACGTTTAGAACACCGACGTTTAGAACGTTTAGAACACCGACGTTTAGAACACTGACGTTTAGAACGTTTAGAACACCGACGTTTAGAACACTGACATTTAGAACACCGACGTTTAGAACGTTTAGAACACCGACGTTTAGAACGTTTAGAACACCGACGTTTAGAACGTTTAAAACACTGACGTTTAAAACGTTTAGAACACTGACTTCTTAGAACACAAACTTCCTGGCGAGACACTGTATAAGCATTCATGAGAATAAATCAATGAGACGGTGTTCTGGCCATGTGATTCCTATTGAGTCCACAGCAAGGGGATATCAGTGTGATAGACAGACAGACAGACAGACAACACAGGCAGGGGGAGACAGACAGAAACAAGACAGACAGACAGCTTTTCAGAGCCTCAGACAGATGTTTGAAAAACCCAGCTCCGTTTATCATGCCTTTCATGACATGTCTTTGAAGCTCTTGTTATTCGGAGTGAACCTGTCTCAGACAGGAGCTGTATGGAGCTCAGCGCTGCCAGATAGAAACTCTCTTCACAGCTCAACTTTGCAGAACAACCAAACAATCGTCAAACGTTCTTGTGTTCTGGACGTTAAAATGAAAGCGTTCTTTTAAGAGGTGATTAAAGCTCCCAGCATTCTGTTCAGCTTCATGACCCCATGTGGGGCTCCCATGTCCCTTAACAAAGCATTAAGGAACCTTTTCCCCTGGTGGGTCTCACTGCTGCCCTGCTAATAAATCTCCTTCCACAGGGAGACGTGGAGCGGAGCCTGCTGGTGTGTCATGTCGTCCACACACATCGCATCCAAGACGGCAGAATGCAGTGCACACACACACACCCATACACACACACACACACACACACACACACACACCCTCTGAAGGGTTAGGTCATGGTACCACACACCCTCCGACAAAGTTATCTCACAGAGCACCAGGCCAAGGAAACATGAGCAGCAAAACAGTCAAACAATCAGTAAACACCCTTTCTTCAGAAACAGAAACAGTTTGTTCTGCATTGTGTTTACTCTCTTATTTATTTAGCAGAGAGCTTTGATCCAAAGCAATGCACATGTCAAGGAGGGATTTGAACCTGTTTACTTATGTTTGGCAGTCAAATTGCTGTAACCACTGAGCCACCATCTCTCTGTGGAGCCGTGCTTCCTCCAGGGGGGGGCAGAAAGAGAGGCCCTGGGGGGCCCTGGGGGGCCCTGGCTGGGCCAGGCCGGACACCTAACAGCCTCCCAGGGACACCAGTCATCAAGGAGCCATGTTTTAATGAGGCAGCAGCCAGACATGCTGTTTCTCAGGCCCAGAACCATGTTTAAGTACATGCAGTCAGAGTCAGAAGGCCCCCAGAATGGGGATATGGTGTCTGGCCTCATCCTGGCTACACCCAGCCTCAGAGAGGCACGTGTGTGGGGAGGCTTCCTGAATGAATCGGTTGACGTGTTACACGGGTGAGCTGGCCCACTATGTCATGTCATGCTCCCCCTGAAAGATGGATCAGGGGCGTCTCTCCCGCACCCCCCCCCCCTCGCCCCCCCACCCCCACCCACCCCCCTGCTTCCCTCAGTCACACATTCACACCAGATGTTGCTCTGTAACCTTCACCCCTGCCTGAAGACTTTCAGCAACTTTGCCTGTACAGTGGATCCACAGTGAAACAGACACACACACACACACGCAGACACACACATGCAGACACACACACACACACACACGCATGCAGACACCCACACACACACAGCCAAGGTACAGGGAGCGGTTAACAAACAACTGCGCTGTGTAGAAACAGGATCAGCTCTTGTGAGGATTGATTTACAGAGTGTGTGTGCGTTCATGTTGGCCGGTGTGTGAGGCCAGTCTCACATTCCATCGTCTTGATCATAATCATAATTCCTCCTGTGTGTTGTTTCCCGAAGGTGACCCTCTCAGAGACGACCACGACAGCTGAGGAGAAAGGCACCTTGTCACGGGCGCCACGAATATCAGAAACTGTGAACAAACAAGATCGTGTTTTAGAGACTGTTGTTACGAACATGATGTGCTGAACCTTCTGGTGGAATGTTGGCAGTCAGCGGGCGAATAGAACAAGAAGCAGCCAGGAAACTCTACCAGCCTGGATACACAAGCTGCTCCCACATTCGCCACACAAATCATCCAACAACAAGTTATCTGTCTGAAGGACAGGAAGTATTTCTCTGGTTTTTTGGTCAGAAGTTTCTATGGAATCTGTGCACGTCCACATTTTCCTTGGATTAAGACACTATGTCAAATCAGGAATCACATTATTTAGGACGATGGAACGCGTACAGGGTTTGCCAAACCCATTCCTGTGACACTGACCGATCTCCTGTCATCAGTCAGCTTATTTCCCAGTGTTCTCAGCCTCCATTAGAAAACAAACAGAGACTCTGTGGTGGTTGGCAGGATGATCGGGTACTTTTGGAGGGAAAACCTTCTCAGGTCTGCGTGTGTTAAACTGGATCGTATTACTGGCCACAGTGGCCATGTTTGTGTTGGTCCTCCTGTTCTCCCTGCCTGTTGTGTTGTGTTGTGTTAAGTTGTGTTGAGTTGTGTTGAGTTGTGTTGAGTTGTGTTGAGTTGTGTTGAGTTGTGTCCTGTTGACAGTGTGTGGTGAGAGGCAGGGTCGCTGCTGGCTGGGAGCAGAAGCAGAAGAAAAAGCCAAGCATCTGTCCACCATCTTGGATCTAAGTTCGCTGCTACGAGGTTCAGTTTCTGAGGTTCAGGTGATTATTGGTAACTCGAGACGTCCTGAAGATCTTTCACAGGAGAGAACCGATCAGAAATGTCTTTGATTTATCAGAAATAAAACGTGATTGGATTTAGAAAGTCCGAACGACTTCTGGAATCAACACTTGGACCACAGTTGGACCGCAGCAACATGGGGAAGAAGACTTGGTGTGTTGGCAACAAATGAACAGCCAGTGTGTTTTACGATGTGGAAAGACTGTTTGACGATTACGGATAAAATGTGGTTAAGCAGACAGACAAACTTGAACAGAAGATAGAAGGAAGAAGATGAAAATAAAGAAAAGGGAGAGAAAGAGAGGAGAGAAAAAAGAGAGAAGAACTAGAAGTAGAGAGAGAGAGCGAGCAAAAGAGAATAGAGAGCAGGAGAGAGAGCGAGCGAGCGAAAGAGAATAGAGAGCAGGAGAGAGAGCGAGCGAGCGAAAGAGAGAGCTTCTGGCAGACTGGATGCTCTCTCTCTCTGGGTTTCAGCTCAGTCCATATGAATCAAGCAAACCAGGCAGATAGTCAAGACTCCCGTCTATCTGAGCAGGACCTGATATATCTTCAGTTCATTACCTCATTCAGGCCACACTGACATTCCAAGGTACCGTGTGTGTCTCTCCCAGACATCAGTCATGATTGGCTGGCTTGCTGCGTTCTATTCACATCACTTTGATGCCTTCACCGGCAATCACTAAGCAGAGGATCGGTTTGTCATTGGTTAAGTCATCTCCAGATGGGAGTCTTCCTGTTTGATCTTTGATTTAAGGACAATTGTTATATTTGGAAGCCTCTAATCAGTCTAGATTTTTGATGCATGACTTTCATTACAAGTTCTTTATAAGCAAACCTTTTCTTTCAACTCCAGATTAAACGCTTCCTTTTCCGTAAGCGAAACTCTCTGGTCTCTGGAATCGCATCTCTACTTATTCATGGAAAAAAGATTGTTGGAGTAGCCGAGGGGTCATCATAGCTCAACCATGAAGGTAGTTGTTAAAAAGACAGATCTGTTTACACATTTCGCTTCAGTGTCACTCGTCCAACAATGTGTCAATCCTCCAGGGAGAAAAGACTGCTCTCGCTTGTCGTCCAATCACCGCGAAGAAAAATACACAACGGGTCCTGGCAGAGCTCCCACCCTGAACTGATTAAACAGGCTTGGTCATGTCTGTGTCCAGCCTGGTGTCCTTACATGGGGCCTGGTCTTTAATGTCCTCCCCAGCGCCCCCTGCATGGTATCCTCATCAGACCGATGGGTGGCTGACACTCTCAAACAGGAAGAGACTTCTGCACTGACCCGCAGCACTAACACAGAAAGCAGAGAGGAGCGAGGAGAATCGTGATGTCACTTCCTGCTCTGGCAGAACTGCCATCTGGACTCAAAGAGAGACTTTATGTCCGGGAGGGAGGAGTGGTATCACGATGATTACAGATGCAGGAAGCTACTGAGTTCTGGTGTTTTTTTTTGGCTCTGATACTACAAAACTCCCCTCATTCAGAATGACGTGGGTGAGTGTGTGTCCTTGCCCAGCTGTCACCAGGGTGGTCTCAGCCCATCCAGCAGCCCGTCCAGCAGCCCGCCCAGCAGCCTGGCCACCCCAGGGCCTGCAGCATGCTCTGGGCTTGGCAGAGGATGCCCACTCTGGCCCCTACAGGAACACATTTCCCTCACTCGGCAGTTTCCAGCAGGTGTTCTCCCCTTGTTCCCTCCAGCCCTCCATGGTCAGACCAGGCCTGCACATCCGGTGGTGCTCCTGGTGGAGGTCTGGTTCCTCACAGCGTGGCACAGAGCCAGCTCAGCTCTCAGGCGAGGCACCTTCCTTCTTTAGCTTCTCTGTCCTTCCATCATCCAACTTTGATGCTCCCATTTATCTTCTTCTTTGTCCTGTCCTGCTCCCTCTATATCCACTGCGCAGAGGCAGGGGCCAAAGGGGGTTGAGGCAGTGTTGAGGCAGGGTTAAGGCAGGGCTGAGGCAGACAGGCAGGTCAGAGTCACCTCCTTCACCTGAGGTGCTGCTGACGATGCTTCAGTCACACCAACGTCTGTTTCCAGATGCTTCCCTGCTTGTTGTGTTCATGGTTCAGCGCTGCTGTGTGACATCAGGTCACTGGAGGAACAGGCAAACCTCATGAGTTACCGTCCCTCTGACAGAACACACGACTTCCTGGGCCGAGAGGATGCTCACGCCCTGATCCTCAGCACGCTCCCAGCCAGCACAGCTGCCTCCACGCACTGTGGTCCGCTGCCATGGAGACCAGGCCCGCCGCCATGGAGACCAGGCCCGCCGCCATGGAGACCAGGCCCAACCACTTGAAGAGGCGGTTGAGTTCATGCAGACCTGTCACGCCTGTTCCCCAGACACCAGGATTTACACCCTCCCTCATTTACCAAGCTTACATCTAAAAACACAACTCAGCTGAACATTTGGTTTCTTGTCCGGTGGTATTTACTGACGTGCCTCCAGAATCCCCTTACCAAGGATTGAGCCTTGACAAAAAGAATGACTGTCATGTGTCAACGGACACACACACACATGGACACACACACATTGACACACACACAGATAAACTAAAGAGAGGCACCACAACAGAAGCTCAGTGTTCACGCTCTCTCTCCCTGCTGCATGCTGGATGCTTCCTCTCTGGACAGTGTTAGTCTTGAGGCTTAACCACACCAGCTGACGGCTCTCTGGCCAAGTGCTCTGGATCCCTCCGAGTGTCTGCGGTGGGAAAGAAGGCCGATGCCAGGCTCGTTCCTGGGCAGAGCCCCCTGGCTGAGCCTGGGCCCGGTCCTCTGGGATGCGGACAGCATCCAATCAGCTCTGGTTCTGCTTTCCATCTCTCCAGTCGTCCCCTCAGAGTCGTAACTCCAGAACCAAACCACCCTCGTTACTCAGAGCCTGCGAGGCTGACTGTGACGGCGTCCTTCCCTGTGACCCTTCCCCTCTCCCAGCCAATCCCTGCCCCCCAGTTCACTCCAGAAGAACAGGTTTTAAACACGTCTCCATGGGAAGTGTTTTCACATGCGTTTGCGGTTAAAGGGACAGTTTGACATGGCAGCGTTTACGAGAGCAGCCAGAAACACGGCGCTGTTCTGCTTTGTTTGTTTTACACGGGTCCTGTCCCCCCCCCCCCCCCCCCCCACAACCAGCGTGGACTCTTCTTTACAGCCCATTTCTCCCTGATACGGGAAAGACCATGTCAGAGGGAGGGGGGTGGGGGATGGGGGTTGGTTGTTCATCAAACAATGGAAGGGTCTGCTTCAGAGACCTGGGTTATGCACAGGAAATATGAGCACTGTAAATGCTTCCCTAACCTCAGAACATAATACGGCTGCACATCCCAACAGGACAACTAACCTCATGAATCAAGGTGACCGTCTCCAACACCATATATAACCCAGACAGGACCAGACCAGGGACCACTTTATCTCTTCCAAACTGCTTCTCTAGGTTTCTAAACCCCCTCCCCCCCTCCCCCCCTCCTCCCCCCCCCCCCCCCCCCCCCCCCCCCCCAGGTTTTGGATGAGGCGGGATGAAAGATTTTGAACATGTCTGACCTCATCCCACACCAGGCTCTAAGGTTTATGTAATTTTTGAAAGAGGCGTATAACATACGACATGTTGTGTTTTTTGAGGAGGAATGCGTTTCAGAAAAACAGATGTGTGGCCCTTTTCCTCTGTGTTCGTCAAAACACATCCCTCACAACGACGAGAGAGCAAATACAGACATCTGTGTGTGTGTGCGTGTGCGTGTGTGTGTGTGTGTGTTTAGAAACGCAACTATTTAGTCAGTGGGCAAAACTTCATTAGAGAGTGTGGGTGAGAATGGAGAGATGGAGGGATGGAGAGTAGGTGAGGATGGATGGATGGAGAGGATGGATGGAGAGATGGAGAGAGATGGAGGGATGGTGAGGATGGATGGATGGAGAGGATGGATGGATGGAGGGAGGCTGAGGTTGTGAACAGCCAGGCTGGAGGAAGGGGCTTCTGTCAGTCAGTAACACCTCAGGCTGTCATGAGGTCAGCAGAAAGGACCTCCAGTTCCCCAGGACTGTCTGGCCACCGCCCCAACATCAGGGATCCCTTCCAGGTCTCTCTGCCAATAAGATGGGGGGGAGCAGGAACCAAACGGAGATAAAAATAAAAATAGAAAATGACGGAAGAAAGCGACGAGGACGGGGTGAGAAAGACGGAGTAAACATGAGGTCTTTAATCAGCAGCATCCCTGCACGATGTCACATTCCTCCCTCCCGTTGATCCGCCAGAGAACCTTCATCGGCCGGTTCCCTCGGCGACGCTCTGAGTTCCACTTCATCGTCGTGCTCACAACCACAATGTCACCATGTCGTAAAAAGGAACGTGACGAGGGCTCCCTGAGGCTGAAGCAGCAGTGAATACACACTCAAAGACGCTCACTCCATCCATCAACCTGTCAAAGCACCGCAAGCCAACAGGTCCTTCTGCGTCGTGGGAGCAGCATTCTGGGATCTTCTTTAAGGGGGGGCTGCGCTTCACGCTGCGGAGGTTTGCCAGCGGCTGGAGCCAGACCCATGGGGCTGGTCGCACGTAACATGAAGTCAGTTGGTCTTTTGTAAGGAGGAAGAGAGTTCCTGAGGAGAGATCTCACCAGATCCTGGACACCCCCTGTCCTGACCGTCAACAACTGATTCAGACTGGCCCCTCAATTGGCCCAATCATCTCTGATGATGAGTTCCTGCAGCCAATCCTGTTGCCAGTAAATCAGCACCGTCCAATCAGGTAATGAGAAGCCCATGTTTGAATGAGAAGCAGGGGGCCCTGGGGGTGTTCAGCCACGTTGTCTGAACGGTATGTTGTCCTGCCACACTTGCATTCTCTCTCCTGTAAACGAGTTGTGTCTGCGGACAATTATCCTCCACAGGACCAGCAGCCAAACACAGAGACAAGCCCTCCGAGGCACGCCATGCAGAGGGGAGGAAACCAGAGGACTCTCACATGTGGAGCCAGTCATTACTTATCGGCCCTCAGGCAGGAACTGGTCCAGATCGGAGGGTGTTCTAGCGGAGAAACACAACCCACTTGTTCTCAGAGAGCTAGTTGAGGATGGAGAAAGGTCCGTATAGGAATCCTCGTCCTTCCAAATAACTCGGCGTTCTCATCGGGGGCAAGATGTGGTTGTTCCTCAAACACGTCATCGCCCCCAAAGGAAAAGCAGAAACAACTTCCATGCTTCCAGGGACATGACGGAAGACTTCCCGAACGATCGCAGGTTCTGCCTTATCTTTGCATTCCGTTCTGGAATCTGAGACAGGTCCATTATGTTAATATTCTGCTGCATGCCAAGACTGGAATCACTGGACTCCTGTCTCCAAGTGCTTCAAGATGGCTTCCTTCCTGGTGCCAATGTGCCTCAGAGAGAACAATGAGGGGGAGGCTGAGGAGAGATGGGGTGTGGGGGGGCAGGAGTCTGGATTTAAGAGCTGGGGGGGGGGGTCTAAGTAACTACATGGAAACCAGTAGAGATGAGGATAATTTTGTTTTCAAGTGTTTATGAGGTGTGTCCCATAAAGTCACTGAAACTAAATCGGAAGGTAAACACAATCTGTATGTAGTGATGATTTACGCTTTTCGACATCCCCTCATTCTCTGGATGAAAGAACATGGAAAGCCTCAGCCTCTCATCAGTCAGTGTCTGAACGCACTCTCCCAACAACACTGTGATGAAGCCACACTGCCCCCTGGTGTCTAATATTATATCACACTCAGGAACAATCTGGTGCAATCAAGTATGGATCTTTGAGGCCGGTCTCTCTGCTGCCCTGAGAGGGAACCAGCCTGTCCCAGCAGCATATGGAAACATAAACCTCTTCTTCAACTCAACACTGAACAATCCTGACATCCAGACGCTGATGGAGGCCTTGTCCTGTCTGCACCTGCTGGCTGGCCTGTCCCCCACTAGTGAGGCAGACAGGATAATCAAGGCCAGGCTAGCAGCATGTTGCTCCCTGTCTTTGATTCCCTCCAGGTGGGAGAGAGGTCCACAGAGGGGTCCACAGAGGGGTCTGGAGAGAGGTCTGGAGAGAGGTCTGGAGAGAGGTCTGGAGAGAGGTCTGGAGAGAGGTCTGGAGAGAGGTCTGGAGAGAGGTCTGGAGAGAGGTCTGGAGAGAGGTCTGGAGAGAGGTCTGGAGAGGGGTCCAGAGAGAGGTCCGGAGAGGGGTCTGGAGAGAGGTCTGGAGAGAGGTCTGGAGAGAGGTCTGGAGAGGGGTCTGGAGAGGTCTGGAGAGGGGTCCGGAGAGAGGTCCGGAGAGGGGTCCGGAGAGAGGTCTGGAGAGAGGTCTGGAGAGGGGTCCGGAGAGAGGTCTGGAGAGAGGTCTGGAGAGAGGTCTGGAGAGAGGTCTGGAGAGAGGTCTGGAGAGAGGTCTGGAGAGAGGTCTGGAGAGAGGTCTGGAGAGAGGTCCGGAGAGGGGTCCGGAGAGAGGTCTGGAGAGAGGTCTGGAGAGAGGTCTGGAGAGAGGTCTGGAGAGGGGTCCAGAGAGAGGTCTGGAGAGGGGTCCAGAGAGAGGTCTGGAGAGGGGTCCAGAGAAAGGTCTGGAGAGGGGTCCAGAGCACGTCAGAACCACCCCAGGAGAGCGTGTGTTCAGGCAGACCTCTGGGTTTCATCCTGATTCCATTCAGAAGGCTGGATCCTGATGAACGCTGCTGCTGACAGCTCCAGTCTACCTGCTGCTACTGGCTATATTAGGTGGGGAGGCAGGGAGACAGACAGGCAGGGAGGCAGACAGGCAGGGAGACAGACAGGCAGGGAGGCAGACAGGCAGGGAGGCAGACAGGCAGGGAGGCAGACAGGCAGCGAGGGAGGCAGGCATGCAGGCAGGCTGGCAGACAGGGGTGAAGTCTGGAAGCAGTTGGACTGGTGAGCCTCTGGATCTACATGTCCTGACTTCATCTGGAACAGAAACAACAAATCAACTAGTTTCTTTGATCATGGAGACACACAAAGAAATTTTTCAAATCTAACGTACTTTTTGGTTGATTGTGTGGAAGACCATCCGTTAGCAAGGTTTTACTTTGAAATTGCCCTTTTACAGACCTCAAATATTTCTAGGGTTTCTCTTCACTTGGTGTTTATTACAACACTAGGGAAGCCAGATGGTTCGCCTTCAAGGCTAAAGACACAGAAGTGTCCATCAGAATCACAGAACACAGGAAGCACATATAAAGAGAGGTAACCTGCCTAACCACCACCATCAAGACACAGCTAGCAGAACTGGAGCTTACATAACTAGAGATAGTTACATTTACTGTGCAGGTTGAGTTTTGTAACCTTACCTTCATAATGTGGAAGCAAAACGTACAATTTGCCCCCCTGTCCAGTGAACGACTGAAGCAAGTTGATAGGGGAAATATGTAACAGAACAACAAGCTTTGGAAGTGGATTTCACACAGAAAAACTGAATATTTTCCATCACTTTATTTCCATAATCAACCGCAGACCTGCAGAAAACCCAAACATTCAGAAGTGAATCAACAGCTTTGCCATTTTACAAAAAACTGCCAACGCATAGGCAACTATTTCACATTATTTACATTGATTAAAATCCCCAAATAAACCTCAACAACCATGTATACTTTCCAAGTATACAGTAAATCACTCTAAAGTGATCATTTACAACTCAAAACCCAGTGTTGTTCAGCGTGAAATGCTAAACACAATATCCTTCAAACCAGGTCACCTTAGCTACCTGTCCTTTTCCTAATACACGTGCTTCAAATCAACATATTTCAGAATCAAATAAAATGTGATGATAATTAATCTCAGTCTCAAACGTAAAACAGTGTTTTCTTTGACTGGAAAGCCTCAAACCTGGCCTACCCCCCCCCCCAACACCTGTACCCCCCCAACACCTGTACCTGTTCCACACCTGTGTGAGGGTTAACCACATCAATCTCATAGTGGCTGAAGTAGATCTAGCTGTCAGTGTGATGCTGTTTAATGGTGTTTCACTGGGAGAATCCACCAGTATTTGGATATCACTGCGCCTCTAATACTGTTGTGGTGACATTTCTGTTAAAAAGATACACAGCCAGAACACGATACGATGAAACGTGAGGTTCATATTGTTTAAACTGATGTTATTTTGCATGAAGTAACTTCATCTACCTTCCAGCTTTACTTAGGCCTGTCGATAATCCCAAACATGGTTGAAAAAAAAAGAATAAAAATGCCTAAAATAAATACAGAGAAACATGCATAGACACACAAACGAAAACACTTTGTACACATTCAAGTCTTACAAAGTTATAAGATAGCTCATGACAGGGAGGAGAAACACAGACACCTCCCTGTCTCACTCTCTCCTGGACACAGGCAGACACCTCCCTGTCTCACTCTCTCCTGGACACAGGCAGACACCTCCCTGTCTCACTCTCTCCTGGACACAGGCAGACACCTCCCTGTCTCACTCTCTCCTGGACACAGGCAGACACCTCCCTGTCTCACTCTCTCCTGGACACAGGCAGACGCCTCCCTGTCTCACTCTCTCCTGGACACAGGCAGACACCTCCCTGTCTCACTCTCTCCTGGACACAGGCAGACACCTCCCTGTCTCACTCTCTCCTGGACACAGGCAGACACCTCCCTGTCTCACCCTCTCCTGGACACAGGCAGACACCTCCCTGTCTCACTCTCTCCTGGACACAGGCAGACGCCTCCCTGTCTCACTCTCTCCTGGACACAGGCAGACACCTCCCTGTCTCACTCTCTCCTGGACACAGGCAGACGCCTCCCTGTCTCACTCTCTCCTGGACACAGGCAGACACCTCCCTGTCTCACTCTCTCATGGACACAGGCAGAATAAACCGTTGTAAGTGTGACTTCAGAGACATCGCTGTGGTTTAGCTCTGCTAGTCCTCCCTCACCTGTACACCTGTCCAGGTACCAGCAGAGGCAAAGGGGCTGAATAAGGCAGGTTTTAACAACAACAACAAAACAATCAAAACAATGACAGATTTGACTACAGTATCACAAACAAGACTTAATCGATGGCTTAGGGTCAACACACGTTATGGGTCAATAAGTTAAAACACAGAAAACAGACATGGAGGATTTTCTTGGCTGCTTTAAAAACTGAACTTTAAGAAAAAAATGATATGAAAAAATGAAAATAAACCTCCAGAAGTCTTGAAATCATTATACTTTCAACCAAAACAAACCAACTTAAAAACCCAAATAAGTACGAGACGCCATCCCTTCCCCAGAACCAGAGATATTTACACAAACAGTCCCTTCTCTTCAATTAGCAAATCAAAAGGCATGAACCTTGACATGAAAACCTATTTACATGTTTGTACAACAGGTCTGTTGAAAATAAAAGGATGATTATAACCAAACATCCATCCCTGATGTATTAAGGCCAAAGTGCATTAGACCGAGTAGCTCATCCACACCATGTGCTGGCTACCCTTCATATTAAACGTTCCGGAACTTTACGGAAGCATAAAGCAAAGAAATCTAACGTTTGTACACTCTTTTGCACTAGTGCTATGTTGTGTCTATATAACACTAAGCGACGCTAGCATCTAGAATCAAACTAGCCCTAACAAAGCCTTTTTTTCTGTGAGAGCTCATATTTTCCTTCTCTTTTTTATGACCCTAAATAAAAGCTACGTCGTATGTACACAGTGCTGTTAGCATAGAGGGGCTCCTCACAGAGTCGTCTTCCTGTTTGACTTCCTGTAACGCCCCTCTGCACCTGAAAGAGCATCCTGGTTGGTTGGATTTGAGTCTAAGAAGACTGGCCTCTTTCCTCTCCTGCTGGATGAACTGAACCAGCCAGCCAGGAGGAGGAGAGCAGTCTGAACCAGCCAGCCAGCAGTAGAGCAGTCTGAACCAGCCAGTCAGGCCAGCTGTAGAGCAGTGTGGACCAGCCAGCCAAGTATAGAGCAGTCAGAACCAGTCAGCCAGCCAGCCAGGAGGAGAAGAGCAGTCAGAACCAGCAAGCCAGGCAGGCCAGCTGCAGAGCAGTCAGAACCAGCCAGGCAGGCAGGCCAGCTGCAGAGCAGTCAGAACCAGCCAGGCAGGCAGGCCAGCTGCAGAGCAGTCAGAACCAGCCAGCCAGGCAGGCCAGCTGCAGAGCAGTCAGAACCAGCCAGCCAGGCAGGCCAGCTGCAGAGCAGTCAGAACCAGCCAGGCAGGCAGGCCAGCTGCAGAGCAGTCAGAACCAGCCAGGCAGGCAGGCCAGCTGCAGAGCAGTCAGAACCAGCCAGGCAGGCAGGCCAGCTGCAGAGCAGTCAGAACCAGCCAGGCAGGCAGGCCAGCTGCAGAGCAGTCAGAACCAGCCAGGCAGGCAGGCCAGCTGCAGAGCAGTCACTCAGAGCATCCCGAAGCCCTCACTGCCCTCACTGATGGCCAGTTTGAGCATCTTGTGCAGTTCTTCATACGAGTCGTATGTAGGGAGGCACAGCTGGTTGAAACTAGGTTGACAGGACAAGGACAAGAGAGAGAGAGACAAAGAGAGAGATACAGAGAGAGAGAGGGAGAGAGAGACAGAGAGAGAGAGGGAGAGAGAGACAGAGAGATGCCTGTTAGCTTGATGTCTGTTCCAAGGATTGAAGGATTGATACAAGATTGAGATTAATACATGAGCACAATAGAGTGACTGTGTGTGTGTGTGTGAGAGAGCGAGAGAGAGAGAGAGAAAGAGAGAGAGAGCTCACCAGGTGTGTGCGGTGGGCAGGGTGCTGTGTGTGGGGGCTCACCAGGTGTGTGCGGTGGGCAGGGTGCTGTGTGTGGGGGCTCACCAGGTGTGTGCGGTGGGCAGGGTGCTGTGTGTGGGGGCTCACCAGGTGTGTGCGGTGGGCAGGGTGCTGTGTGTGTGTAGCTCACCAGGTGTGTGCGGTGGGCAGGGTGCTGTGTGTGGGGGCTCACCAGGTGTGTGCGGTGGGCAGGGTGCTGTGTGTGGGGGCTCACCAGGTGTGTGCGGTGGGCAGGGTGCTGTGTGTGTGTAGCTCACCAGGTGTGTGCGGTGGGCAGGGTGCTGTGTGTGGGGGCTCACCAGGTGTGTGCGGTGGGCAGGGTGCTGTGTGTGGGGGCTCACCAGGTGTGTGCGGTGGGCAGGGTGCTGTGTGTGGGGGCAGCGATGATCTGGAAGGAGGGGCAGAGGGTGTTGAAGCCCCCAGGAGGGAGCTGGGAGGAGCCTGTGGTGAACTGCAGCAGGCGGGCCAGTTCCTCCTGGGTAAAGCTGGACACCACGGTCCAGAACCACTTCATCACCTGGAACACACACACAAGCACAGGAAGTGATGTCAGGGTGGACCAGCGCAGGAAGTGATGTCAGTGTGGAGCAGAGCAGGAAGTGATGTCAGTGTGGAGCAGAGCAGGAAGTGATGTCAGTGTGGAGCAGAGCAGGAAGTGATGTCAGTGTGGACCAGCAGGAAGTGATGTCAGTGTGGACCAGAGCAGGAAGTGATGTCAGTGTGGAGCAGAGCAGGAAGTGATGTCAGTGTGGAGCAGAGCAGGAAGTGATGTCAGTGTGGAGCAGAGCAGGAAGTGAGGGTGCTACCTTCTCTCTGAAGTGCCAGGATCCTCCCACGATCACAGCATGAGCCTTGAAGTCCTGAACGTTGATGTCTCCAGTCCCACACATCAGCAGCTGCACACAAGACAGGTTCAGCACACACACACACACACACACTCACTCCACACAGGACAGGTTCAGCACACACACACACACACACTCACACACACACACTCACTCACTCACTCACTCCACACAGGACAGGTTCAGCACAAACACACACACACACTCACACACACACACACACTCACTCACTCACTCCACACAGGACAGGTTCAGCCTCCTCACACTCACTCACACACACACTCACACTCACTCACACACTCACACACACACTCACTCACACACACACTCACTCACACACAAACAAACACACTCACTCACACTCTCACACACACACACACACACTCACACACACACACTCACACTCACACTCACACACACACTCACACACTCACACACACACTCACACTCACTCACACACTCACACGCACACACACACTCACTCACACACTCACTCACACACAAACAAACACACTCACTCACACTCTCACACACACACACACAAACCTTCTCACAAACACCACTTTACTGAATCCCAACATACCTCCAACTCGTTCTCATCAAATATGGCTAGAAGGTTCTCTGGAACGAGTTCATTCAGACCTGCAGTAGAAACAGCTGTCAGGGTGGTGACCCAGCTGATGAGAGCCTTCACAAGGCACACGGCATTCCTGCTGAACCGTCTGGCTTTCCAGACCAGCTGATGTGGGCTCACCTTTGAGGAAGTGTTCCACCTCGTCCCTCACCTGGCTGGCCAGCCGGTACTGAGACAGCAGGTTCAGGTAGTGCATCTTGTTCTCATTGGTCACAGGAATCTGGGCTCCACCTGCTATCAGCTCCACCACCTGCAGGAGAGAAGAGGGCGTGACCTTCTGAGAGGGCTGTGGTGAGGAGGGTGTGGTTAAGAGGGTGTGGTGAGGAGGGTGTGGTTAAGAGGGTGTGGTTAGGAGGGTGTGGTTAGGAGGGTGTGGTTAAGAGGGTGTGGTTAGGAGGGTGTGGTTAGGAGGGTGTGGTTAGGAGGGTGTGGTTAGGAGGGTGTGGTTAAGAGGGTGTGGTTAGCACGGTGTGGTTAGGAGGGTGTGGTTAGCACGGTGTGGTTAGGAGGGTGTGGTTAGCAGGGTGTGGTTAGCAGGGTGTGGTTAGCAGGGTGTGGTTAGGAGGGTGTGGTTAGCAGGGTGTGGTTAGCAGGGTGTGGTTAGCACAGTGTGGTTAGGAGGGTGTGGTTAGCAGGGTGTGGTTAGCACAGTGTGGTTAGGAGGGTGTGGTTAGCAGGGTGTGGTTAGCAGGGTGTGGTTAGCACAGTGTGGTTAGCAGGGTGTGGTTAGCAGGATGTGGTTAGCACGGTGTGGTTAGCACGGTGTGGTTAGGAGGGTGTGGTTAGGAGGGTGTGGTTAGCAGGGTGTGGTTAGGAGGGTGTGGTTAGCAGGGTGTGGTTAGCAGGGTGTGGTTAGCAGGGTGTGGTTAGCAGGGTGTAGTTAGGAGGGTGTGGTTAGGAGGGTGTGGTTAGGAGGGTGTGGTTAAGAGGGTGCGGTTAGGAGGGTGTGGTTAAGAGGGTGTGGTTAGCAGGGTGTAGTTAGGAGGGTGTGGTTAGGAGGGTGTGGTTAGGAGGGTGTGGTTAAGAGGGTGTGGTTAGGAGGGTGTGGTTAGCAGGGTGTGGTTAGCAGGGTGTGGTTAGCACGGTGTGGTTAGCACGGTGTGGTTAGGAGGGTGTGGTTAGGAGGGTGTGGTTAGCAGGGTGTGGTTAGGAGGGTGTGGTTAGCAGGGTGTGGTTAGCAGGGTGTGGTTAGCACAGTGTGGTTAGGAGGGTGTGGTTAGCAGGGTGTGGTTAGCACGGTGTGGTTAGGAGGGTGTGGTTAGCACGGTGTGGTTAGGAGAGTGTGGTTAGGAGGGTGTGGTTAGGAGGGTGTGGTTAGCAGGGTGTGGTTAGGAGGGTGTGGTTAGCACAGTGTGGTTAGCAGGGTGTGGTTAGCAGGGTGTGGTTAGCAGGGTGTAGTTAGGAGGGTGTGGTTAGGAGGGTGTGGTTAGGAGGGTGTGGTTAAGAGGGTGTGGTTAGGAGGGTGTGGTTAAGAGGGTGCGGTTAGGACAGTATAATAACCTTCTCCAGCTGTCCTGACTTGCTGTACTTCTCCTCAGCGAACACCAGGTCCATCTCACTCACGTCGTTGTTGAGGATGAAGCAGACTTTGGTCTTATAGAACTCCTGGTCATCCGTCTCAAAGTACTGCAGCAGGAAACACAGACACCAGGGGGATTCAGACTTACTCCCTGGAAAACACAGGACCTGTCCCCTTCGAGGGGTGAAGCCTTGGGGGAGACCTGGGGGGAGACCTGGGGGAGACCTGGGGGGAGACCTGGGGGGAGACCTGGGGGGAGACCTGGGGGGAGACCTGGGGGGAGACCTGGGGGAGACCTGGGGGAGACCTGGGGGAGACCTGGGATGACCCCAGCTTCACCTGGGTGCAGCAGGCTGGCGTGTGTGTGCATGAGTGAGTGTGTGAATATGAGAGTGTGTGTGTGTGTGTGTGTTTCATACCTTGTAATTCATCCTGAGGCCGATGATCTGAGCCAGGAAGGAGCGTGTGAAGCGAGCGCGGACCAGCTGCTTGTAAGCCCCGCCAAGCGCTGATTCATACAGACACTTCCCCACCACCCGGCCCGCAAACTCGTACATCTTCAGACGCAGGTGGACGGGGCGCTCTGCGTTAGGGTGGACCTGGGGGGGGGGGGGGGGGAGCTGTTATCTCACACACCTCCCCTACTGGAGGGCCACACTAGACTGAGCCCAGCCCACAGAGAAGGGCTTAGAGAGCACGGCTTACCAAGCCCTGGTTGTTGTCGCTGAAGCGTGTGAAAAGCTGGTTGGTTGTATCGAAGAGGGTCTTGCATATGAGCTCAAACCATTCTCTACGAGGGCCTCCCCAGTCCAGCGCTGAGGGGGAACACACACACACACAGTCATGAGGGTGCTAGGAGGTACCTCCACTCCCCCAGATCAGTGTGTGTCTGCTCACACTAGACTCACCCTCCTCATCCTGAAACACCACCTCAAAGTTCTTACTCCAGTCCGACACTGAGAAGTTCCTGGTGGCCTTCAGAGACTGGGGGAGGAGGGGGAGGAAGGAGAGGGGGGGAGGAAGGAGAGAGGGGGAGGAGGGAGAGAGGGGGAGGAGGGAGAGAGGAGGGAGAGAGAGGGAGCGTGAGGTAAAGCAGTGAGGAAGCTTCCCTTGTAAAGCAGCCGTGTGTGAGCAGAGCACTCACAGAGTCCAGCATGGTGTGTCTGCTGATCTTCAGGCAGGTCTTGGTGCGAGGCCTCTTGGAGTGAATGTTCCGGAGCTCTCGCTGGAAGAAGCTCACCTTGTCCTGGAACGTCTCAGAGCCTCCTGCAAACACAGGAGCTGTGTCAGAGCACAGCCCAACACACACAGCACAGCCCAACACACACAGCACAGCCCAACACACACAGCACAGCCCAACACACACAGCCCAACACACACAGCACAGCCCAACACACACAGCACAGCCCAACACACACAGCACAGCCCAACACACACAGCACAGCCCAACACACACAGCCCAACACACACAGCACAGCCCAACACACAGCACATAGACACACACAGCACAGCCCAACACACACACAGCACAGCCCAACACAGCACAGCCCAACACACAGCACATAGATACACACACAGCACAGCCCAACACACACACACAGCCCAACACACACACAGCACAGCCCAACACAGCACAGCCCAACACACAGCACATAGACACACACACAGCACAGCCCAACACACACACACAGTCCCACACACAGACACACTGGTCCCCATCAGAACCACAGCAGGGTTGTACTGAGTGTAGAGCTGCTCTGACTCACCGATGTTCTTATGGAGGAAGCGGATGAACGTGGCGGCCATGATGTTTCTGTCTTTGCAGCTGAGCTCCACGGGAGGCTGGATGCCATCGTCCACCACCAGAGTCAGGTGCTTATGGACTGGGTCAGGCCCGTGGTAGGAGAACTGGGGGGGGGGGGGGGGGGACGGATCAGCCACAGCAGCATGAGACAGACTGACACTGAGACACTCTACCCTGCAAACATGCACGTTTAAGTGCTAAATAAATAATGGACTAAGATAATGTGTTATTTTACATGAACTAAGTAAATGAATCCTCCGTCTTTTCCTACAGACTAAGTCTAGCTAAATGTAGCCCCTGAAACTCACCTTAGTCCCTGGACAAACTCGGAAAGTAAAAAGGCGCCACGGAATAATCTTCAAGTAGAACTCCTTCACTGAAAATTGCTGTGAAAACCAAACGGTTGACTTGGTTATAAAAAAACATCTTCGTTCACCACAGACGGCTATCTTTAAAAAAACATAAACCTCCCAGTGTCCTTCAACCCTGGTCCTCAGGATCCTCTGTCCTGCATGTTTGTGTCTTCTCCCTCCGACACACCTGAGTCAGATTGACGCAGATTGTTAAGGTCTGCCTCAGGTGTGTCCGGGAGCAGAGGACCATCTATAACCCTGAGGACCAGGGCTGAACACCACTGGTCTGGACCCACAACTCCTCCTCCTCCTCCCCCTCCTCCCCCTCGTCTCTCCAGGTACCTTTGGCGATATGTAGCAGTAGACTTTTTTGGGCTTCTTGACCTTCTCCGGCTGTCCCTCCACAGGGGAGTCATGCTCGTCCTCCTCCTCCCCCATGGAGGGCCTCCTCTGGGGGGCCAGCAGGGCGGACGCGGGCAGCTGCCAGGAACAGCTGTAGGCTCCACTGCTGTACAGGTAGGCCTCAAAGTAGATGCTAACCCCAGGAGTGGACACGTTCTTCTCCACGCAGTTCTTCTCGTTCTCTGGTGGGTGTCAGGAGGTTGAAACAGGAAGGAAAGGGTTTAGACCACAGGTGTCCGATCCTGGTCCTCAAGTGCCACTGTCCTGAAAGATTTTAGATGTTTCAATGCTCCAGCACACCTGATTCAAATGAATGGGTCATAAGGAAGCTTCTGCAGAGCTGAATAATGAGCCATTCATTAGAATCAGGTGTGTTAGAGCAGGGAAACATCTAAAAGGGTCAGGAATGAATGAATGAATGTCTTTCTTGTGACTAACCGCTGAGTACGATGATGTCGAACTCTCCATTGCTAAGCAGCTGATCCTGGTAGGACACCCGTGCTCTGAAGCAGCCCCTCTTCCTCAGGGTCAGCTTCAGGAGAACCTGACACAGGTGCTTATTGGACGACAGAGCCTGGCTGTAGCAGTCCTCCAGGCTGTCCTCATCCACCGTGCCCAGCTGGACACACACACACACACACCGCTCAGTGGTTAGAGCACTGAGCAGAATGAAAGGCTGTAGGTTCGAATCTACCTCTGTATTGCTGCTTGGGACAAAACCGTCTGCTAAATAAATACAGGAAACATCTCAAGGTGCCAAAGATATGACCATGTAGACCAGGTGGTGTGTGTGTGTGAGAACGTGGTGCTCTTACCGAGTGGATGTGGACGGTGTAGTTGAGCTCGTCGGTCAGGGAGGTGGAGGAGCTGGTGGGGTTGCCGTACTCGTCCCGGGGCTCGATCTGCAGCGCGTGCTGCTGGCCGCTGGTCAGCAGCAGGGTGGAGAAGTGGTACGCTATCTTGGTCTTGGAGGGAACCACGGTACCTGGGGGACCAGCAGAGTCAGCGCTGCCGGGGGGGGGAGGGAGGAGCCTGATTGGACAACACTGGCTGTCCTCGTACCTGGCTGGAAGATCTTGTAGTACGGGCTGTAGGCCACGTTGAGGCCTCCCAGCTTGACCGCCACCTCGTAGCGCCCGGCCTTGCGGACGGTGAAGGCCACCTTGACCACGTTGGCCTCGGGTTCCTGCAGGACCTCCTGGGTAACGGGGATGTCCAGGGCCATCTCCACGTGGGTGATGCTCACCCTCAGCCCCACCGGCCTGTGGGCAGGGAAGGGCTGGCCGTTCTTGTAGAAGAGCTGTGGGGAGAGGAGGAGCAGGCATGGAGGGTCAGACTGGCTTCAGGCAGGAAGAAGACAACTGGAAACCAGATGGGCATCCAACCTTGGCACCATCCATCCAACCTTGCACCATCCATCCAACCTTGCACCATCCATCCAACTTTGCACCATCCATCCAACCTTACACCATCTATCCAACCTTGCACCATCCATCCAGCCTTGCACCATCCATCCAACCTTATACCATCCATCCAACCTTATACCATCCATCCAGCCTTGCACCATCCATCCAACCTTGCACCATCCGTCCAACCTTACACCATCCATCCAACCTTATACCATCCATCCAACCTTGCACCATCCATCCAACCTTACACCATCCATCCAACCTTGCACCATCCATCCAGCCTTGCACCATCCATCCGACCTTATACCATCCATCCAACCTTGCACCATCCATCCAACCCTGCTCCATCCATCCAACTTTGCACCATCCATCCAACCTTGCACCATCCATCCAACCTAGCACCATCCATCCAGCCTTGCACCATCCATCCAACCTTACACCATCTATCCAACCTTGCACCATCCATCCAACCTTACACCATCTATCCAACCTTGCACCATCCATCCAGCCTTGCACCATCCATCCAGCCTTGCACCATCCATCCAACCTTACACCATCTATCCAACCTTGCACCATCCATCCAACTTTGCACCATCCATCCAACCTAGCACCATCCATCCAACCTTACACCATCTATCCAACCTTGCACCGTCCATCCAACCTTACACCATCTATCCAACCTTGCACCATCCATCCAGCCTTGCACCATCCATCCAACCTTACACCATCTATCCAACCTTGCACCGTCCATCCAGCCTTGCACCATCCATCCAGCCTTGCACCATCCATCCAACCTTACACCATCTATCCAACCTTGCACCATCCATCCAGCCTTGCACCATCCATCCAGCCTTGCACCATCCATCCAACCTTGCTCCATCTCACCTGAACACGGAAGCTCATGGTCTGTCCCACCTCCTGCGGGTCCTTCCAGTCCCAGGCCACCCTGCAGGAGCGTGGGTCCAGGTAGTTCCCCCGGACGTAGTCATAGATGCTGCGGTCTCCACGGCGACCTGGGTCCTCATTCTGCAGGAAGCTGACCACGCGAGCGGCAAGCTCACAGAGGAACTTGATGGTGAAGACAAACGCTATGATGGAAACAGTAATTCCACCTGCCAGAGAGAAAGAGAGCATGCTGGGAACTGCACAGACAGTCAATGTGCCACTAAGAGACCATCTGAATGATCAGAGGGGTTTGAACAGACGAACACACTACAGATAAAGAAGTATTATCTTTGTAACGTCGCACACAAAGAATCAAGTCACCGGCCATTGAAAACACGCCGACAGACAGGAAACCAAACATAACACAAACAGCGGAATCCTGCCTGAGCGAACTCACCAATCACGTAAAACATGAGGTCCCTTATCAGAAAGCACAGCGCCACAGTACAGCCAAACAGGAGAGCTCCGGCTGTGAACAGGAAGAGAGACACCGTTAGAGACCAGATCACAAGAGTCTGTGGCTGAGCAGGCAGACGACACAACGTTTCACTTTCAATAACAGCCATGATATATTCACAACAATAACCTACCGACGTTGAACTTTAACATCCAGGATAATAAGCAATAATCATTTTAAGCTAATTAAATGCTACTGGCAGATCACACCAAGTTTCCAGAAACAAAATACCGAACGAATCTTATCAGTGTGTAGAAGTAGGAGAATACCCATTGCACAATCTAACACAGTCACTTATCAGCTACTGGGCTGGAATGTTAGGCTGTAAAGAAGAGGCTGCTCTTGGTTTAGGGAGAGGCTGCAGTGTAGACAGGCTAGTTCACCTGTGTTCTTCTACTCACTGAACAGATCCTAGATCGTATCTCTCTTCAATGGAACCAGTGAACTGTGGGCTTCCAGGCACTCACCAACAGACCACTTCTCATTCAGACGCCTCTCTGCTAGGCTGTGCACCAGCTGGATCTCGTATTCCTGGTCCCGGCTCCCCCTGGAGGCCTGGAGGACCTTGACGCCGGTGGACAGCTTGATGTAATCCTCGTAGTAATACCCCCACGCAGCCAGAGACAGCTGCAGCTGACTGTCAAACTGGGCTAGATCATCCAGATTCATGCAACCCAGCTTCCTTAGTCTGCATTCAAAAGACAAACAAACATGATTTGATTATAGCAAAAATGGATCCACTTTAACAAGCCAGTGGCACACAGCACATGTGTGGATTTCACAGTCAAAGACACGTTCACACAAAGGAGACACTAGTTTCTTATCCTGATCTGCACTGACATAACCTCTAGGAACAGCATGGTGGTTGTGTCAACAGCATGCTGGACTAGGAACAAGAGTAAGCTTGTTTAGATTTACATTTAGCCATTTAGCAGACGCTCTTATCCAGAGCAACTCACAGCAAGTACAGGGACATTCCAGTACAGGGACGTGCAAAATGGGACGTCATCTTGCACTGGCAACATTCTGATTATGGCCCAGTTTCTCAGACATGGATGAAGCCTGCTCCTCAAGAGACACACATTATGAAGATCTCCACTGAAGCAGGTTTCAGTTTAGGACAAGGCTTGGGACTCTAGGATGTCCGGGAAACTAAGCCTGGACAGAGCAGCTGCTCTGGGACATAACAGGTTAACAGCTGCAGTGCCTGTTTGAACCACTTTGCTGACATCAAGATAACGTTTACACACCATCAAACGTCAATGATTTCTAACTATGACCCTTTAGTATGTGATTTAATCAGTATGCGAACAGTGATCTCCTATGACCTTCTATGTTTTATGGTCTTGGATGGATGCTAATAATAAGTATGTGGCTTAACAGCCTAAATGGTGAACGATGCCTAGAGTTTATGGGATGTAGTTACTGTAAACAACATCAACCACAGTGACCTCACTGTTTTACCTCCTAACTCAAGGATAAACTTAGAACAGGTCTAGGAGACAACGCAGGAACACAAGCGCATGGCTGCATGCTGCAGGTCCAGCATTCCCCACACATCTGCAGCTCTGCAGAGAAGCAGCCATGTGTAGCAGCCCAACAGTGATGACTGCAGCAACCCTGGGAAACACTGCAGTCTTCTCAGCTCAATGTCACCGAGCACAGAGAGCAGGGATGCTGCCCCCTGCTGGACTAACACAGCACAGCAACCCGTCTCCTACAGACCAATGGTTACAACCAGCTCAGAGGTTCATAACCCCTCATGCATCTTTCTGATGTTATCCTGCATCTTTCAGATGTTATCCTGCTCCAACACTCCTGATTCTAATGAATGAGTCAGTATCACGCTTAGCAGAGAAAAAAGGACCAGGGATGTTGGAGCATCGATCACATTACAGGGGGTCCCTGAGGACCAGGGTTGAGTACCACTGCTGAGGGTGAAGGCCAGCTGAGAGTCAGGCTGACGGCAGAGGCCCGGGCCGGCTTACGTGTGGTAGTAATGCTCCAGGTTGTGAGAGCAGAGCCACTCCTGGAAGGCAAAGTCTCTGAGCAGGTGAGTGTGAGCCTCAGCCAGCTGATTCCAGCGCCCAGCCTCCCTCACCTCCTCCTCCAGACGGCTGAGAGCTGTCAGGATCAGCTCCTCCAGGCTCTGTACATCTGGGTGCGCACACACACACATGCATACACACACACACACACACACACACATATACACACACACACGTACATGCGCACACACACACGCACGGCTGTCAGGCACAGCAGCCTGGCTGAGTGAGGTCATTCACACATCCTAAGACAATAGACTGATTGTGAAGTACATTGCGATATCTTATTTGGTGTGTTTATAACCGACTGACCCTGGCTGTAATATCAGGGGGATTCACTCAAATGTCAATGGATTCATAAGTCACTGTTAACTGCACTCATTGATTACGTTTACATGTATTCATTTTTCATTGATTAGGTTGCTGATGGTATAAATTGCCATATAGGAACTGACCTTCAAATAAGTGTCTGTATTCTGACAGGTTGTGCCCTTGAAGCCATTCTTCAATTTGACTCTCTTTTCCTTTCTTCCAGCGCACTTCCCAGAAGATGATCCACGATGCAGAGCAGAGGAGGAAGGTCAGCAGGAAGCGGCGGTCCATCAGACCATCTTCAGACCAGACTCAGATTCCTTCACGTTCCCAGAAAAACCCAGCTTTTCAGGAACAGATCAGTTGGAAAGGTGCCAAACCCCAGAAACCTCAAATAGCTGTTCGCCTTATTTCTCTACACATGAACAGACAATAAAACAAATGAGAGCTCTGTATTCACTACAGATCTACTCTTTAACTTCACAACAGACTGTCAAGCTACAGTCAAGCTGGAAAACAGACCAGATACTGGAGTCGTGTTGGCTGACCCAGCAGCACCTATCATCCCCAACGATTTAAATATGCATGAAAGACCAGGTCAAAAGTTCCGATTACACTAAAAGGCATAAACTAGCTGACTATCTAATCAACCTTATCTATGAACAATGTGCAGTTTTGAACGGGCAGGCTGGTTTAAAACAGAATCCATTCTTTAAAACGCTGCCACTAATGAGACTAGTTAGCCAACCCATTAGCCATCTGTATTAAATAGCACATACAATTATATGGCTAGACGACTGGTTGATATTTGCCTTCACCAGAGTGTTGTGTCCCTCTAGCTGCTGGTAGATGACATAATAACCCTGTTTCATTTTAAGCGACATCAGCAAAAACATCCTTTCATTTCACAACAAGCACAGAACCAAGTAGCCTTCTCAGTTTAGCTGAGAGAGGCTGGTCTAACAACAAGATGATCTAGATGTGACCCTTAAAGATGACCCCGGGGGTTCAACAAACAGACTTATCTTAATAAAACACAGATAAATGAACATGTTGTGATTTAAGAGAGCAGAGTTGTTACATAGCTGCTGGCTAGTTAGCCGGGCTAGCTCAGCTAGCTGACAATGTCAGCGGACATCATGATGGTTTAACAGTTTAACTGTTATTAACACTGTTAATACAAGCAAAATATAACTAAATATCTCCACGTAAAGTAAGATATCCACTCGGTTTCTGACAATATAATGGATCTAAATGTAGAATAACATCAGAATAACATCTTTACCTCAGGTTCACCATGGCAACCGGAAGATTTCTTCTTTTTTTAACACAACCGGAAATGATGCAGCCAGCCGGCTGACTTCCTGTTTTAAGACAAGTCGCACGAGGACTGCAGCCAGCAACGTAAACAGTTGAAAACTAAAGATCTCTAACATGGTAAATCTCACTATGATTTATATTTACGAGAATATGATAGTTGTAATCTTTGTAAACTGAGGAATGTTTGGTTTGTCGCGCTTGTCTTTGTTGTTTTGTTATGTTGTTTAGCTAACAAGGCTAAGGATGACTAGCTAGCCTAGCTATGCTACAGTAACTAATAATAATAATATATTTTATTTATATAGCGCTTTTCAAGGTACTCAAAGTCGCTTTACAGACAATAGAATCATTATAAAAGTGAATTGACCAGCTCACTACTGTGATTTTTTTTATTTAGGGGAAACAGAAGACTAAGAAGTATGCTACTATGAAGAGAATGATCAATTTAAAAGACCCTAGAATGTGAGTATGTATATATAGTATAATGTGGGCTAGTAGCTGTTTGGTTTCATCTAAAGTTTGGTGTGAGATTCCCTAAACCTGTCAAAGTTTGGGTAAATATTGTCTGTTTACTCTGTATGACTCGAGACCACTGTGCTTTATAATATAAAAAGATCTAATGACTTAATTGACTGTGATGTCTAAATGGATTGTGTACATTGTGTTTTCCTTAGAAAAGAGAAGGATCGTTCCAAGAAAAAGGAAAGAGTTAAAAAAGATCCATCAGCAATCAAGGAGAGAGAAGTGTAAGAGTTTTTTTTTAATAGGCTGGATACAAGAAATCAGAACCTCAGACTTCTTTGCCATCTTGTCTCTTCATGTTTCCATCTTTAATCTCCACAGGTTAAAGTATCCATCATGCCTGTTCTTCCAGTATAACACACAGCTTGGGCCTCCATATCACATCCTGGTCGATACAAATTTCATCAACTTCTCCATTAAGGCCAAGCTGGACATTGTGCAGTCTATGATGGACTGCCTGTATGCTAAGTGTGAGTAAACATGGATGGATGCGTCCCTGTTGCTGTAAGACATGTCATGTTGAAGCCCTGCTGACCTTATCTATCCTGGTACCTGTTCCCCAGGTATCCCCTGCATCACTGACTGTGCCATGGCTGAGATCGAAAAACTTGGGATGAAATATCGAGTTGCTCTCAGGTAAATTCACCCCATTTTTTTAGATACGCAAAATCACTTTCACTTTACTGTTCTTGTGTGTGGTAGTGTTTCCGCTATAGTTCGTTACCGTAGTTACCCTTTCCCGCACTGGAACTGTGTTGTTGATACGCAGCAGCAATAATGTTCCCTGGAGAATTTAACCACAGCTGTGTTTCACGTTTGTAGAATAGCAAAAGATCCTCGTTTCGAGCGACTTCCCTGCACGCATAAAGGAACGTACGCTGACGACTGTCTGGTCCAAAGGGTCACACAGGTGATACCACTCTACCACACACACACACACACACACACATAAAGACACACACACAGGTGATACCACTCTACCACACACACACACCCACACACACACACACACACACAGAAAGACACACACACAGGTGATACCACTCTACCACACACGCACACACACACACACACACAGAAAGACACACACACAGGTGATACCACTCTACCACATGCACACACGCACAGAGAGACACACACACAGGTGATACCACTCTACCACACACGCACACACGCACAGAAAGACACACACACAGGTGATACCACTCTACCACACACGCACACACGCACAGAAAGACACACACACAGGTGATACCACTCTACCACACACACGAAAAGAAAGACACACACACAGGTGATACCACTCTACCACACACGCACAGAGAGACACACACACAGGTGATACCACTCTACCACACACACGCACAGAAAGACACACACACAGGTGATACCACTCTACCACACACGCACAGAGACACACACACAGGTGATACCACTCTACCACACACACACGCACAGAAAGACACACACACACAGGTGATACCACTCTACCACACACACACACACACACACAGAAAGACACACACACAGGTGATACCACTCTGCCACAGCTGCACAAAGTACTACACACACATGCACACACACACACAGAGTTGTTGAAAAGAATCTCTTAACTTTATTTCTTTTTCTTCCATCACAGCACAAGTGCTACATCCTGGCCACTGTAGACAGAGACCTCAAGAGAAGAATCAGGAAGATTCCAGGTGTACCGATCATGTACATCTCAAACCACAGGTCAGAATATACCTGGAGGGGTGGCTAGAAATGTACAGAGACTCACAGTCTACATTTAGTTATTTAGCAGACGCTTTTATCCAAATTTTTACAGAAGAGCATTTCACTGATCATAACAATGAGATCATTGTTGGGATCACCATTGTTGGTTGTCAAAACATGAAACATACATTGTGGGAAACCAAACAAGTGCCAAAGGGAAGAACCACAAGAGCATTCAGTTAAAGAAGTTACAAATAAATAACATGAATCTCAAACGTGTAATAGTGTACCTGTAGGGAAGCGAGTCATAATAATATACCTCACAGTGAGTACAAGAGTTTCTAATGGGTTAGTCTAGGTATGTGTTATCAGCTGGAGCCTGCTAGGCAGTCAGCCTCTCCCCACACTGGTAGTCGAACTCGAACCCCTCGTGACTCGCAGGCGTCACTGCTGACCATCTGTGCTGACAGAAAGCTAGCTTGTCTCTAGCCTGGCTGGACTGTACTTACACTTGAGGAGTGAGTACTTATCTACTCACACGGGCTACATGCTACACGTGTGTCGAATGTGTTGTATGATGTATGTGTTTGTCTTGTTGCTGTACAGGTACAACATCGAAAGGATGCCAGATGATTATGGTGCTCCGAGATTCTAACCTTGATGGGCCATGGAGTGAGAAATGGACTCTGCGGTCCAGTTGGAATATAAGATGAGCCAGAGGATTTATTGTCTCACACTTGGTTCTTGTTTTTTTTGGGAATGAGGAGGATGAGGGTGGTGTTGGTTTTGGGGGAAGATGTTGCATTCATAAAGAGAACCGCTGGTTCATCTGTTTAACCAGTATATCTGTTGCAGTGCAAAAACATTCCACCTTTCAATGTGTGAAAATGAATAAATATGCCTAGACTGATGCATTTAAAGTCTCCTGTTTACATTGAATTACTGTTTTTGCATGTCAGTGATTTTATTTTGGCCATCAAAGTTAATTTACACAGGATGTAGCTTTTTCCATGTTAAGTGTTGGGGAAAATAGATATTTTTAAATATCTGATGATAATGAAAGGGGTTTTATTGATGTTAACGTTAACGAATACGTTTTTCAAGCGTTTTATAGAGTGACTTAAACGAACATGTTCTTTGTCTAATTTGTGGTTTTATGAAGAGCAGCCAGACAGACTCCTAAACTGATACTGTAATCCTCGTGCTCCGAGCATGCGCAGCTCGCGCTGATCGGGGAGTGTCTGCGCGCTGTTGTGGGCATGAGATCAGGCTCGCGCTCAGCCCGAGCTTTGGGCGTTTTAACTGGACAATGAGCTCGAGCCGACACGGTGCAAGACTGTTGCAAGGAATCAACCGATATGTGATTAAGCTATCAAATAGGAGGACTGGCAGGGAAATGTGTTCGTCTTTGGATGGAGAACAAATGACCTCTGGGAAAAAGGTTTTTGTTAGTGATTTGTAGGTTAGACATGTCTGTAGGCGACTAATGTCATATTTCTGCCGCTGCATGCTTTAGTCTGCAGATGGATTTGATTTTAGACAGAGGACAATCATTTTACCGGAGTAGCGGTGCTGCTTAATCACTGCTGAAGTTGGAAACGGCTAATTATTTTGCCCGGAGCTCTAGTTATACTACCTGGATTTATAATATTACCTTGTCTAACATGCATCTATAAGAATCAGTGGTGCAGATTCTGTGTAGGTTCTCTGGTTTTGCGTTTAAGATCGTGAAACTTTCAGTTTATCTTCTACTTTAAAAAAAAATTGGGGGGGAAAACTGATTCGCTAAAACATTTCTAGCTGCCTAATATTACTGTAACCTTCTTTCATAAAAAATAATCCGTCAGCCTGTTAATTTGTCTCGGTTTAAACACCGAAACCTCAACATAGGTTCTCCACATCCAACATGTCATGAGTTCTTCATGTGTTGTTGGAGTCTTAGTTAAGAACAAACAGATTAAAGGTTCCAGAACAGATCAGCTGTGATCCCCCCCCCCCCTGCTGGTCCAGGATCAGGAGGACCTCCTGGGTCACTAGAGGGGAGATGATGAAGACCGAGGTGAGCTTGGAGGAGAGAGATGAAGAGCAGGAGGAAGAGGAGGGGGAAGAGGATCTGCGAGATGGAGGGGTACCGTTCTTTGTCAACAGGGGGGGCCTGCCGGTGGACGAGGAGACCTGGGAACGGATGTGGAGGCACGTGGCTCGGATCCATCCTAACGGAGAAGACATAGGGAGAAGAATCAGAGGCTCCACTGACCTGCCCAAGGTGAGAACACAGGACAGTCTCAGCTACATCTACATACACTAGCTCAGGGGTGGGCAACCCTGGTCCTCGAGGGCCGCTGTCCTGAAGGTTTTAGATGTTTCCCCGCTCTAGAACACCTCCACAGAGCTTGATAACGATGCTTCATTTGAATCAGGTGTGCTGGAGCAAGGATACATCTAAAACCTTCAGGACAGTGGCCCTCGAGGACCAGGATTGGACATCCCAGCAGTAGCTGAATTGTGTGTGTGTGTGTGTGTGGGGGGGGGGGGGGATCACATCATTTCCACTGCTAAATATCAAACCATCCTGTGGAAAGCAGAAGATTGTGCTGTTAATTGAAATCCAATACACAGGGCCCTGGGTGAGAGGAAGACTGCTGACAGTGCAGGAATATTTGAATTGACTCAGTAACGACTCTCTCGATGCCCCCAAACCACTCAGCCGTTAGCACCTAACAGCAGTTGGTGCAGGTGTTATTTCTCACATGGTTGCGGGAAGAACAGCGAATCAGATTCATGTTCTGTGTCTAGTGAAGACAAAAAAGACCCACAGAATCCCATCCAAGCCATGCAAATGATTTTTGTTGTTGTTGTGTGACGTTGCCTTCTCATCATGATGAGATCAGATCATGTCAGTGGCATGTGAAGCAGTGGCATGTTGTTACTGCAGGACGCTACATCATGCCAACGTATTTACCATCTCTGTCTAAACAGACTAAATGCTGCCTCTGTCTTCTGGCAGAACCCCCCTGTACATTCACTTAATACCCGCCTTGTTAGGAATAATCAGCGGACAGTTTCAGTTTAGGAAGCTGAGCGTCCGAACAAGAGGCTGTTCACCAGCTCACGTCAGTGAACTGATTGTGTCGTTCTGCTAATGCTGCTCTGTCTGAAGCGTGTGTGTTCTGCTCTGCAGGTTCCCATACCCAGTGTGCCTACATACCAAGCAACCAGCAGTATCCCACAGCGTCTGGAAGCCATACAGAAGTACATCAGGGACCTGCAGTATCCTTTAACCTGACTTTCACTTTCACTTTCACCAAGCTCAGGCGATGACTGGTCAGGGAAGTCTAGAAGGGTTTTATCAAGTGTGTAATAGAGGCTAAGTCTGGCTGGAGAAGGTTTTGTTGGTGTTTGTGTAAAAGCTTTGTTCAAGATGCCCAAGAGAGATTTTGGTGCACACTTTCATTAAATGAAAGCTGAAAATGCTGTTTTGGAATCAGTTAGTTGTAGTCTCAAGCATGGGTTGGTCAGAATAACTATTTGTCAGCCATGCTCTCCATTATATACTACATTAAGCGACATGCATAATTCATAATGTGTTCAAGGTGATTTAATTTATGGACACGGACCATAAAGAGTAGCCATGCTATATAACATTCTAATGGGCAGTAAGATGCCCCTCTCATGAAACCTGGCTTCATGGTCGGCCTTGTGATTTTAACACAGCTTCATGTGAGTGATGCTCAGGCCATGCTATGTAAACCACTTCAATCATGACTCAATCATGCAAGATGAAGATCAATTATTAATGGAGAAAGAGCCTATGAATAGAAAAAAAAAGCACTCACAGTGGTCCCCTAGTCTCTAAAGTATACTGGTGTGTGTGGGTGTGTTTGTGTGTGTGTGTTTGTGTGTGTGTGTGTTGTGAAAGCACTGTAGCTCGTCTCTCCTTCGTCTCCTCAGATGTTCGGGTTTGTCCTTAACTGAAGCCCACAGGTACAATCACACTGGAACACAGTTCTTTGAAATCAAGAAGAGTCGTCCTCTTACAGCGTGAGTTTCTGCTCTTCCTTCTTCAGGTCCCTCTGTGATGCTGGTAGCATCAGACCACAGTCTACCCCAGCAGACCACAGTCTACCCCAGCAGACCACAGTCTACCCCAGCAGACCACAGTCTACCCCAGCAGACCACAGTCTACCTCAGCAGACCACAGTCTACCCCAGCAGACCACAGTCTACCCCAGCAGACCACAGTCTACCCCAGCAGACCACAGTCTACCTCAGCAGACCACAGTCTACCCCAGCAGACCACAGTCTACCCCAGCAGACCACAGTCTACCTCAGCAGACCACAGTCTACCTCAGCAGACCACAGTCTACCCCAGCAGACCACAGTCTACCTCAGCAGACCACAGTCTACCCCAGCAGACCAGAGTCTACCTCAGGCTGTGTATCAGGAACAGATATCACAGACCCAGTTAGCGTGCATCTGACATCTCAGCTGGGTTTGGGGGGAGGAGGGGGGGGGGGGGGGGGAGGGGGGTAGGTTCAGTTGAGGTCATGCATGATGAGCTACAGTGAGATAGCTTGTTTTGTGACCAGAGAGGAAGAGGTCGATACTGGCACAGCGACTTGGCAAAGAGCCAGGAGTGACTTTTGGTGAGGTTACCTTGGCAACGCTGGTCGTCACGCCCTTGCATGACTGCTGCTGTGTTCTTCTCTCTCTCCTGTTGTGAACAGGTTGATGGACATCGCTAAGGAGATGACCCGCGAGTCTCTGCCAATCAAGTGTCTGGAAGCAGTGATCCTGGGAATGTATCTTTTTACCCTGTGACACGCTGCATGTGCCATGCTGTGTGTTTAAGCTCCTCCCCCCTCCCTGCTTGGCGTATTGAGAGTTTGTGTTTTTAAATGCTAAAGCTGCAGGTGTTTCCATGTTTGTATCGTTTGTATCTCTTTGAAGTGGTGAGGTTCTGTTAGGCTGGCAGCTGGCAGTGGAGGGAGGGAGGGAGGGATAGAGGGGAGAGGGAGGAGGATTTGTTTGGCAAGGGTCCATGACTTGCCTCCTTTCCAAATAGCTTTCAAGGAAACTACTTTGTTTCGCTTAGAAAACCCAAATAGCCTGAAGAGAAACCCTGTTCTGTGTGAAACACTGCTAAAGATCTGCTCACAACACGAAGCTTACCAGCTTAAGCACACCGCCAAGGATTACCTGATTAAACAGACTTTTCCTGACATCAGTAGACTGTGTATTTACAAATATCAGATCAGTAAATATCAGAACATGTGTGTGTGTGTGTGTGTGTCGGTGTCAGTACAGGCTACTCACAGTTCATCAAGCCTAAGTGGCGGGGCCATTTAAAAGTGAGCACAACATCATTCACCAGCCAGCCTTTCCAACATGCTACAACAAGGAGTTCAAAGCAGGGACGTGAACCGAATGATAAGAGTTGTTTCCTTGACCGTCCCAGTTACCTCACCAACAGCATGCCAGGAGTGGAGCGATTCCCTCTCAGCTTCAAGACGCACTTCTCAGGGAACCACTTCTACCACATCGTGCTGGGGGTCCACTGCGGAGGCCGCTTCGGCGCCCTGGGAATCAGCCGCAGGGACGACCTCATGTTCAAGCCCCTGGAGTTCCGCTCGCTGGCCGACCTGGTGCAGGACTTCCAGGAGGCGTACAGGGGCCTGTGGCACAGCCTGCGGAAGGTGAAGCTGGGCCAGTATGTGTCCCACGACCCCCACAGCGTGGAGCAGATCGACTGGAAGCACTCCATCCTGGATGTGGACAAGATGTCTGCGGAGCAGCTGAGGAGGGAGCTGGAGAGACACGCTAGAGATATGAGGCTGAAGGTACCAGGGGGACTGACTCAGGGGAGGCTGGATCAGGGGGGCTGACTCAGGGGAGGCTGGATCAGGGGGGCTGACTCAGGGGAGGCTGGATCAGGGGGGCTGACTCGGGGGAGGCTGGATCAGGGGGGCTGACTCAGGGGAGGCTGGATCAGGGGGACTGACTCAGGGGAGGCTGGATCAGGGGGACTGACTCAGGGGAGGCTGGATCAGGGGGGCTGATCATCAGGGCTGGATCAGTGGGGGGGGGCCCTGAAGGCCAGACAGAGGGGGCTTGATCAATAAGGCTGACTCAAGGGGGGGTCTGGAGGCCAGACACAGAGGGGGCTGATTCAAGGAGACCTGATCCATTGGCAGGGAAATTGCATATTCTAACCTTGTAATGTTGAGAAATCTGTTTTCCAGTGATTAGATTTGAGTCTTCCGCCCACACAAGTTCACCAGAGAAAGTCCAGCATTAACTGAATTGGAGATGTGTCATTACATTAGAGATTCAAGAGGGAATCCCCAGAGTAAATGTGGCTGGGTGGGAGGGGGGCAGCAGGAGGGCAGAAGGGGTGCAGGAGGGCGGGAGGGGGGTGGGAGGAAGACCTTGGCCTCTCCCGGTCTGGCTCCTCTCCCTTCCCTCCCTGGTGGAGACCCAGCCTTGACCTGCGGTTCAAACAGCCATCGCTCTCCAGCGTCTGTCTGGTGCTCCCCCAGAGGAGCATGGGCAGCTGTGATGATGCGTATCCTGCTGTGTGATGATGCGTATCCTGCCCTGTGTGATGAGCCTGATGTCTCAGGGCTGCAGCAGAGTGCATCACATGCGGCCGCATGCATCAATCAGAGCCTGAGCTCGATAACTGGACACACAATCACATTAGAGATGGGGAGGTTCCACCAGCAGCTCAACACTGCAGCCTTCAGCACACTGCCTTCTGCAGTAATGCAACTCCTTTTAGAACCTTTAGAAGTCATTAAAGGCTGATTCTGTGTGTCTGTGTGTGTGTGTCTGTGTGTATGTAAGTGTGTGTCTGTCTGTGTGTGTGTCTGGGTGTGTGTCTGTGTGTGTGTGTCTGTGTGTGTCTGTGTGTTAAATGTGAGTTCTGAGGGAGCTGTTGTTGTGTGTTGCAGATTGGGAAGCCTGCCCCCCCCTCCCCCACCAAAGAGCGGAAGCGGGACATGGGCTCCCCCCTGCGTGGACCTGGCAGTCCCATGCGCAGGAACAGCCGCGTCGAGAGACGGTAAGACACATCAGCGCTAACTGACAGTATGAACGTTAACAGGTTAATACGATCGGTTAAACAGTTTTGCCAATTTAGCCACTTTGTCAGCTTCTCTGGTGACAAAAACATCTAGCGACAAATGTCTTTCTGCCACTTTTCGTTGTTGAGCAGCAGCTAAGTAACTCATACGTAATATTTATATATGTATACATATATAAATAGATTATATAAACGATCAGATTGGTACTGTGTCTGTGGATTTTATATAATAGTGTAGAAAAGTTAAACAAAACAATGATTTGTCAGTGTTGGTGCACCAGAGGGGGATATGTCATGGTTCAGGCCTGAAGGAGGTCACACAGTGACCGTGTGTTCATGGTTCAGGCCTGAAGGAGGTCACACAGTGACCATGTGTTCATGGTTCAGGCCTGAAGGAGGTCACACAGTGACCGTGTGTTCATGGTTCAGGCCTGAAGGAGGTCACACAGTGACCGTGTGTTCATGGTTCAGGCCTGAAGGAGGTCACACAGTGTTCATGGTCACATGAGGCATCAGGACTGCTCTGTGTTATGTTTCCTCCAGACCCTCCGGAGAGAAGAAGGTTCTGGATCCGAAGCCGTCTACAGACCTGAATGGATATCAGATTAGAGTTTGATCAGCACCGGTTTAAAGTCTGCCAAAAGCTTTTTACTGACACATCCATTTGGATCTGTTCAGTTTGACTTAACCATGCAGTCATGAGAAGGTTTGCTGGTTTAAAGACTATAGATGAATACAATTCAAAAACATTTTATGACCGTAAACTTGATGAGTGGTGATGGCAGTGTTTTTAAATTCCAAAAGGTTAAACAGGTATTTCAGTCCTCATTTGAAATGAATACGCAGGGTTTTGTCAATATGCAATGTGAAATTTAGCTCTTGTCTCAAACTAGGTTAGGATACCACAGCCTAAATGTGCATTTAGACAGATCATAGATTCCCATGTTGTCAATCAGTTCTTTTTAAATGTTCCTGTGAGAATTGTGTGCAATCTGTATCCACTATGTAGAGGTGTCAATACATGTCATCTTTAGCTCTGCTGGACAATTAATGCTTTTGTAGTGACTAGTTACTAACCACCGCCATTGTGCCTCTTTTCTTTTTTACAAACGTTTTAATGACAAGATGACACGATGACAACTTCTAAATAATTTTAAACCGAACTGCTGTTCATCTGCTTTCCATTATAACCATGACATGGGTTGTATGTACTGTAAGTTTACCACATACAAGGATGTTAGCATGTTCTGCTCTTTACGTGTGTTTAATGATTGATTTTTGAGGATGATTCCATAATCATTGTACGTTCTACAGCATGAGTGGATGGCCAGAGGAGGAAGACTGCAGTCAGGTGTAGTTTAGTAGGAAACCCAGATCTGTTACCTGTGCAGTGTTCAGTTACTGTCCAGACAAACTAAGACACTGAATCTAATGGACCTCTTCACCGTAGCAACCAAGGCAGGTTAATAAGGTCAGTCTGCCTCTGTATTGACATTGATTTGTGTGCATCTTACTGTTGAAAGTGGCTACTTTGGAGGTTTTCACTTGGTGCGAAAAGATAGTTCTACAACAATCATGTCAGAGGTTTTGAATTTTTTTACATGAGCTGTAGTTTCCTACCTTCCTTGGTAGTGAATATGATCAGATCAATCCTCAGTTCAAGTTGAGACATAAAAGAAAAAGAGTCCAATATCATTTCATTTGCTTGTAAAATTGATGCTGTTCACTTTCATTCAAGCAGTAAAAACACAGTTGTCTCCTACCAAAAAGGTAGAATTTCATAACACTTTAAGATTTTAATAAAACATTCCTTTGCCAATCTGCCTGTACCAGTTAATGTAAATGCTTGATTGAGTCTTCTGAGTGCTGCTAGCTGGGAGTTTACTAACAAGTTAATGCTAGATAGAGATTATTTACATTCCTATTTTCCATTTGAATTCATCTAGCCATACAAATAATGCATGTGCACTGTACAGAATGTTGTGGTGGCAGTTCTAATCAATGAATGGTGTCATTAACTAGTGTGAGGATACACAGGGCTTTGAACCAGGTCTGACTGTCAGACAGGATCTGGCAGCAGTGGCCTGGTTCACCACCCTGTTACCCAGACAAGCCCCTGAGCGCTGTTAGGAACATCAAACATGGTTCCTGTTCAGAATGGACAAGGACACAGTCCAACAGTATGGAGCTGCAAAATATTAGCTGAAGGATTAGGAAAATTGTCAGTCAAACAGTTAACATAAGGTCCAGTTACAGCTCATTCGTTTGTATACATTGATAGAACTCATATTTGTGTGCTAGCAACACTACTGTGATGATTTCTTGCAGATGTGTTTTCCAGCTGAATCATGCTGGCTGTGTCTGTCCTGTCCTGATGCCTAAGGATCCTACAGAGTCAAACTAATGTTCTGGAATCTTCTGTGGATGGTTTACCTGTCAGCTCCGGGCTGCACCCAGTCCTCCCCTCCCCTCATGCTGGCATGCTTCCTCAGAGCAGAGCTCTGCTGTGGCTGACTGTGCTGGAACACAGACGAGGTCGACACAGGTGCTCCACACTGGACTGAACCTTCCCTGAACCCCCCCTCATGCATGAACGCTCTCTACTAAGGTATGAATGTTTCATTTCTTCCTCCCAGTCTCACAGACACATCTTCCTCTGTCAGAGGTTTGTTGGAGCGCGATGGGAGGAGAGACTTGGCAACACTAAGAGTCTCCCCAGTCAGCAGCAGACAATGCTTCCAGTGTAAGGGTGAGGAGTGTTGTCAATGGCTGTCTTCACACAACATGCACAAACACATTATATGGAAAATATTTATTCAGTATTTGTACCATAACACTAGGCCAAGGCCTAAAAACTGGATAAATACATTTCACTTCAAAAAGTAAACATTGCACTTGAACAAAAGTTGTACTTGTTTTATAACCATAAAACTATGAACGTGAACAACATTTCCTGTTTACTTTCATAAAAATAATAATTTATATATAATATTTGCATTTTGCATCAACAGCAGCATCAACTGTCTGATCAAATCTGACCCCACCCCTAATCTCTGTCTTATCTCTGTTCAGGTGGAACCTCAGGTGGAACCTCAGGTGGAACCTCAGTGGGAACTTCTAGGTGGAACCTCAGGTGGAACCTCAGGTGGAACCTCAGTGGGAACTTCTAGGTGGAACCTCAGGTGGAACCTCAGTGGGAACTTCTAGGTGGAACCTCAGGTGGAACTTCTAGGTGGAACCTTGCCAGGAGACTCAGGTGGTCGGAGGGGAAGATGTGATTGGGTAACCCGTTCATGGACCACAGGTCCTCTTCAGACAGGAGAGAGAGTCGTCTGACCAGCCTCAGACCTCCAGCAGGCCGACCCTCACCTGGCCGACCCTCACCTGGCCGACCCTCACCTGGCCGACCCTCACCTGGCCGACCCTCACCTGGCCGACCCTCACCTGGCCGACCCTCACCTGGATCACCTGGAGGAAACACAACCCCATCATGCTGGTCACCTGAGGGCTACCTCTACAGGCTGGGTTTAGATCAGCCAACTTATTTAAAACCCCATTCTGTCATCAACCACATTTAGTGAAACCCAGACTTGACCAGGATGTGCGTCTATGGTCATATCCTGTACCTTGGTGTTGACCTCTGTGGTCATATCCTGTACCTTGGTGTTGACCTCTGTGGTCATATCCTGTACCTTGGTGTTGACCTCTGTGGTCATATCCTGCTGTGTAGAAGATGTAGTCGACCGTGGCGCCAACCTCGGCGTGCACCGTGGTCACCTCAGGACGGTCTGAGCCAGGCAGAACGTGTGTGTAGACCGACCGCAGGGTCAAGCTGTGGTCGATGGTGTTTCTGAACCTGCAGGGGCATTGAACACGGTTAGTCTGTGTTCCATGAAAAGAAAAGATGCTGCCATTTTGACACGGTGGATCTGACCTGGAGGACGAGGACAGTTGGTGCTTCGCTTCAGGATCTGAAGTGACAGAACACAGGTGAGTTACCTGGTGTGTTACCAGGTGTGTTGCCAGGTGTGTTTAGTGGTGTGTTGCCAGGTGTGTTTAGTGGTGTGTTGCCAGGTGTGTTTAGTGGTGTGTTGCCAGGTGTGTTTAGTGGTGTGTTACCAGGTGAGTTTAGTGGTGTGTTACCAGGTGAGTTACCTGGTCTGTTGTCGGTCACTCCAGGGATCCTATCCAGGTTCTGGGGTCGGACGAACGCAGCGTCACAGAAGCGCAGCTGCAGCAGGAAGTCGTGGCTGTAGCGGACGCCCCCTGGAGGACAAACAGGAAGCAGAGCAGGAACGTTCTGGAGTATCTGAGCATGACTGAGCCTCTCACAGGAACACAGTAGCAGGAGGCTGGGGGGATGGAGGCCCCCTCTGAGGCTGACCTGCTTCCTGGCTGGGAGGCCCCCTCTGAGGCTGACCTGCTTCCTGGCTGGGCTGCTCTGCTCCGGGCTGCTCTGCTCCGGGCTGCTCTGCTCCGGGCTGCTCTGCTCTGGTCGGGGCGCTGGAGTACTGGCAGTGGTCTGTGACTCCCAGGGAGGGGGGCCAGAGGGGGGCGTACAGCCTGTGCTGGTGGGCTTTGTAGGACATGTCCTTCTGGCCTGACACCTACAAACACACACACACACAGAATCATAATACACACCTGCACATGCACACACAGAATCATAATACACACCTGCACATGCACACACAGAATCATAATACACACCTGCACATGCACACACAGAATCATAATACACACCTGCACATGCACACACAGAATCATAATGCACACCTGCACACACACACAGAGAATCATAATACACACCTGCACACACACACAGAGAATCATAATACACACCTGCACACACACACAGAGAATCATAATACACACCTGCACACACACACACAGAATCATAATACACACCTGCACACACACACAGAGAATCATAATACACACCTGCACACACACACACAGAATCATAATACACACCTGCACACACACACACAGAATCATAATACACACCTGCACACACACACACAGAATCATAATACACACCTGCACACACACATGAATAAGATCACATAGTCACACACCATGGCTTGATTTCCCACAAGTTAATGAACCACAGCTGAAACAGACCATGTGGTTTCAAAGATCACACAGGCAGACAAGTGATCTCCCCCCCCCCCTCCCCTCCCCTCTCCCCCCAGACTCTGAGGCAGGTCCTGTTAGCTCACCATCCAGGCAGGCAGCCCGTGGTAGTGCAGCTGTCCTCTGGTGATCAGCTGGTACAAGGGCATGTGGGGCACGCTGTTGAAGTCTCCACACAGGATCACATGACAGGGGGTCCCTGCGGCCTGGCAACCCTCCACCACACGCTGGATCTCAGCCAGCAGCACGGCCAGCTGAGCCAGCTTCACATCCCCCCTGCTGGGGTTGAACAGGAGGTGGGTGTTGGCCACGCAGAGGGGCGGGCCCTTGGCGGTGACCTCTGACCCCTTGGAGATGACAGGCTGCAGCAGCAACACGACGGCCACGTTGTCTCTGTCCAGCAGGGGGCACTGCGGCCTGAGGAACTCCAGCACACTCACAGACTGCTGGGAGAAGCGATCGCTACGGTAACACACGGCACAGCCGTCCGTCTTGGTGCCCGTCCGTCGTTTGAACACGCAGGTGTAACCTGGAGGAACACAGGAATTGGCTGAGACATGCTGTGCTTGTGTCGCTGTGTTTGGCAGGATAGTGTTACGGGGTTTTTACACAGCAAGGATCTGGATGTACTGGAACTCACCCATGTCTGTCAGGGCAGGCTGGAGATACTGCTCATAGAGGTTCTCCTGCACCTCCTGTAAACACAGGATCTACATGTGGAACACACACACACACCCACACACACACACACAGCCACAGACACCCACACACACCAACACACACACAGCCATCCACAGTCTTCAGTCCAGATCCAGTAACATCAGATTACTGACAGGATGTTGTTGTGCTGTTTCCCCCTCACATCTGACTGCCACCTCTGGATCTCCTGCAGCAGGTTCTGGAGGCGGTACTCCCACTGCAGCACCTCTAGGGGGCAGTGTGAGTACAGCTGCTGGTTGGTCTCCAGCAGGTCCTGAGCCAGGATGTTGTAGGACATGACGGTAAAGTCAAACACAGCCTGTGAGTCTGAGGCTGTGGGGAGGAGTTTGGCTTCAGGGTCGTCCTCCTTCACCTCCTCCTCCTTCACCTCCTCCTCCACCTCCTCCCACACCCTCCACATCACTGAGGGGGGAGAAACAAATCGCTCTGACGCCACTGAGAGAAAGGTACAAGCACTCTCAGAAGGTATGATAACACAGCAGTGATAACAGCAGGGAGGTTTCATTATACCAGGGTGAAAAGATCCTGTCCCACCCACATCTGAAACAAACCCTCATAATACAGAGAGGTATCACAAAGTGGGTGTGTTCTCACCTTCAAAGGGCGTGGCTTCAGGGGGGTAGTAGCTCATGGCAGGGATGTGCCAGGCAGGGCAGTAAACCACCTCTCCCAGCCCCAGGCCAACAGGGAAGTGCCAACCAGCCAGCTCAGGCTGGCTAGGACTGGCTGAGGACTGCAGGTCTGTACCAGGACTACAACTCCCAGAATACCATGCGTCAACGTATTCATCCCAACGTTCTTTCACTGCGACCCCTTTGATCTGCTTCTCACCTTCCACTACTTGAACTCGGCACTTGTTTTGTGTCGATAACACGTCATCTTGCCGGTTCAAAACGCTCTCCCCACCTCCCTCTGTCCTTCTGTTGGTCACAGACTGGTTTGGATCACCGTTTGTGAGTTCAGAGGTCTTGATGTCTGAGTCCTCCATAGAGCCTAACCCCGTCTCCTCCACGGTGTCCAACGTTTCAGAGAAGACGGTCGTGTCATTCATCTCGTGGTGTGAGGACATGTCTGTGTCCCGCTCCTTCTGTCCTCCTCTCATCATGTCCGCTTCTTTCTGCTTCCTAACTTCTTCCTCTCTATTCTCCTCCATCTCTGCTTTAACAGGTTTGTCTTCCTCCTCTAATTCATGTCTCTCTGTCCCCTTTATTCCGTTCTTCTCCTCCACCCCTGGTTCTCCCTCATCCAGCTTGTCCCTGGTCTCTGTCTTGTCCTTGACAGGTTCACTGATCCACAAGTCTAACTGAGAAGTCTGAGGCTCAGTTAATCTTCTGGTCTGGACTCCACCGTCATCACCTTCATCATCTTCATCACCCCAAACTCTTCCACCATTCATTAATACCGGAGTGGACCTGTTTTTCACCGCCTCTGCATAATAAGACAAAGTTGTGGTTGACATACACATACATACACATACATTTGTTATGTTTTATGTGTTAAATTGGTGACATTCCCTTTCATTCCATCATCGCACTTGAATCAAACCAAAACATGAGCACGTGCTGGTCTGACGTCACGCTAAAGCTTTGCTGCTATGTTAGCTTGCCAAGTTTAATAAACAGAAATTCCATGAATAGTTTCCAAATAATTGACTCAACTAATACGCGTCAAGATTTAAAAAAATGCCGATTCCTTATTATTCTAGAGCAGCACAAGCAAAGACGAGGGATTTTGTTAGTTAAAAAAAAAAAATGCAGAATGCGCTAACGTCAAAGCATGGTGGCTGCTCCTGCTGTGAACTCAGAAACTCAGGTTAATAGCACTCAACACAGTCCACTTGTAGAAGACTACTAGTAGTAAACACTGAGATTTGTTTGTAATTTACCTGAGACGTGGTTTATAAACCGAGTTAAGGGGTAGAGAGCGAAGAATATAAAGGTCCCAATCATGGTCTAGCCCCATGGACGCATGCGCAAGAAGTTTATTATAGTAAGTACAGTGCACGAGCTCTGCCAGTGTCTAGTGAGGGTGCAGGGATTCTGACAGTGTGTAGTGAGGGTGCAGGGGCTCTGACAGTGTGTAGTGAGGGTGCAGGGGCTCTGACAGTGTCTAGTGAGGGTGCAGGGGCTCTGACAGTGTGTAGTGAGGGTGCAGGGGCTCTGACAGTGTCTAGTGAGGGTGCAGGGGCTCTGACAGTGTCTAGTGAGGGTGCAGGGGCTCTGACAGTGTCTAGTGAGGGTGCAGGGGCTCTGACAGTGTCTAGTGAGGGTGCAGGGGCTCTGACAGTGTGTAGTGAGGGTGCAGGGGCTCTGACAGTGTGTAGTGAGGGTGCAGGGGCTCTGCCAGTGTCTAGTGAGGGTGCAGGGGCTCTGACAGTGTGTAGTGAGGGTGCAGGGGCTCTGACAGTGTCTAGTGAGGGTGCAGGGGCTCTGACAGTGTCTAGTGAGGGTGCAGGGGCTCTGACAGTGTCTAGTGAGGGTGCAGGGGCTCTGACAGTGTGTAGTGAGGGTGCAGGGGCTCTGACAGTGTCTAGTGAGGGTGCAGGGGTTTTAAAAGTCTGACACCTCCACACCAACCCAGAACCAGAATCAGTGAGAGCGGAGAGACAATATTTGTACAATACGCTGGTGTTAACGACGTAACACATTTTATTCTGCATCAAGAGTAGAACGTCACATGCGTATTGACCAAACACAGGCTTTCACCATGGTGAGTGGTAAATATTTAATGTCACTGGCTTTAAGGTCGAATTACATTGTGGACTACAAACGGTATAGACGGCAGATGTATTTCATTTCACTCAGAGAGAGAGAAAGAGAGAGAGAAAGAGACATGTCCAGCCTGACTTTCGAGTTCTTGTCTCTGGACGACAGTCCCTCTCCTGTCGAAAACCTCGAAGTGTATGATGACTGGGACACACACCTAGAGGTGAAAGGTAAATATTTGTAGCCAATTATTGCCTTATGCTTAGCAGCTCTTTTTTAATAACTGAGGATCTTGACGTTATTACTTTTATTGAAAAGTGGATTAGGCTTTTTCATTAAGTAAGGTGGATGTTTAATTAAATCTGCATCACTATCCAGATTGGTATTTCTTCAAGATCAGTCCAGGTTTGATCGGCAGCCATGTTCTGTGTTGACAGAAGTCAAGATGAGTAACCAGAACCCATCCACAGCTGAGGTCTACCTTCAGGCCTGCAAGTTCCTGGGGGTGGTTCCTGTCTCCTACTTCATACGGAACCTAGGTTCCCCCGTCATGAACATCAACCACCATGGTCTGGGACCTCAGGGGGGGAGGGCTCTGGCCATAGCACTCGTGGTACGTCTGGGAAAGATCCACTCTGTTGTCTCTGCAGGTGACTTCATCAGTGTCATGTAGATTTTTTTTTCAGAGGAAGTCATCTTTACAGCAGTTTGTCAGGGATTGTTTTACTGTCTTTTTACTCTATGTCTGTATTTTATTATTATTATCTGTATTTTATTATTAGTAGTAGTATTTTACTATCACTGTAAAGCGCTTTGTGACCTCATGTCTGTGAAAGGCGCTATATAAATAAACTTTACTTACTTACTTTACTTACACTGTTTTCAAAATCAAGACGTTTTGTTATTCCATCCAGAAGTCCAGTGTCCAGATGACTTCCCTTTTCTTTTTCTCTGTATTTCAATGTTTTCCTCACAGACCGACATGCACATCAACAATCTGGAACTGGAAGACAATCACCTGCTTGCTGAAGGAGCTGGATACATGGTAGAGATGTTGAGAGCAAATTTCACTATTCAACATCTGGTAGGTTTGTGTGAAGGGGTTGCGCAACTGTAATGTTTTCCTTTACATGAGTGAAATTCTTGAATATTGATGTTTCGGAGCTGGGTTGTTATGACATATTGTGTGTTGGCCACAAGAGGGCATAAGTGAGGTTCTGTTCATACATTCATACATTAAATGCAGCTTTTTGTTGTTCACAGAATTTGTCCAACAACCACTTAAAGACAGCAGGGGCAGAGTGCATCGCAAAGATGCTGCTGGAAAACATTTCCCTCAAATCGATCAAACTTTCAGGTGAGGTCATACTTCAGCTTTGCTCATCCCCCACACGTAGTTACCCCACCTCAACCTGTGTGGTATGTTCATCATATCTCAACAGGAAATGACTTCATAGAGGACGACGCCAAATATTTTGCTGATGCGTTGGCAGTGAGTGGACAGCAACAACATTGTAACTGGATCGTGTATTTTTCTTGGCCGTGAGGTCATCCTATATGCTGTGTGTGTTTCGCTTTAGACCAACTACAGGGTCAAAGAGTTGGACCTGAGCCACAATCGGTTTTGTGGGAGAGGAGGGGAGCATCTGGGACAGATGTTGGGTAGGTTGTATCTTCACAAGCTTAATGTTTAATGTTATTCTTCTTGTATCGATTTGTGCTCATATTTGATCATGTCAGCTAACAATGAGGGTCTGGAGGTGCTGAATCTGAGCTGGAATCAACTCAGAATGAAAGGAGCGGTTTCCTTCTGTGCTGGACTGAAGGTAAGACACACTTTCAAAATGTCAACTTCTTCATGGTTTTCAGTCTTATCATCCATAGTATCACACACTGTTTGTGCTGATTTACAGGCAAACGTGACCCTGAAGTACCTGGAGCTGTCATGGAATGGCTTTGGTAACGAGGGGGCCCTGGCTTTGGGTGAAGCGCTGAAATTCAACAACACCTTGGTGCACCTGGACCTGAACAACAACAGGATCACTAACGAGGGTGTGGGCATGCTGTGCAAGGGTCTGGAGGCCAACGACACCCTCAGAGTTCTGCTGGTAGGATGGAGGGAATTCCTGGTTATCACACAACAAACATACAGCGGTTCTATGAAGCTAATATGGTGCAAGGTGGAGGGCAACATGAAAACATTTTAGAAAAGAAAGATTTAGGTATTAATTAATACACAAATATTTTGCAAAAATTTGTTCTTTTCAAAAATATTCTTTATTGAAAATGCTAGCTTCTCTGTTTTCAAAAACCTTTTGTAAAATTTTTGCTAACAAATGTTTGGCCCTAATCTGGATATCCTGCTCCTCTACAGCTGGCATACAACTCCCTGACAGTAGAGGGCGCACTTGCTCTTGTCAACGTGGTCAGGAACACACCAAAAACTGCCTTGGAGGAGATCAACATATGTGTGAGTGGATTCCTCCACATCCTAGACAGACCGCAAAACTATTAGAACCACTAACGTTCGAAGTGTCCTGTAACCGGATCCTGATGTGTGTCTCTACTGTGCAGAATGTTCTGGTGAATGAGAACTTCGTGCAGCTTCTGGACTTGACCTGTCAGGAACACCCCAGTCTGGATGTTCTGTATGGAGGGGTGGGAGGCTTCATAGCCAAAAAAGCACCCAAGCGTCCAGACCCTATGAAGGTCATACAGGTATGGTGCTGTTAGCCCCTAGAAACAGGGTCAACAAAAAAGAAAAGTGAAACACTAGATTATATAAATAATCTTGCCTGGCCAGGTTGGTCACAGTCTCAAACTAAGACTGAAAATATGATTAAAACACCCAAACTTTTATTTTCTATTATTGTTTTTAAGGACTACCTGGACCAGCGCAAGCTTCGCCTCTGGGACTTTTTCCGGAACATCGATAAAGACGGAACTATGCGTGTTCCTGTGGCAGATTTCCGGAAGGCTGTGCAGGTAACCAGGCAACCATCCCTCATCCCAGACACTAACCTTTACACAGGCGGATGAGCTAACGCTTTTCCAATGTCCCCGAATACACAAAGTATCTGCCTCTTTATTTTCACTCACATTCACTCATCTTACCTGGTTTCCACCCTGAGGTTTTGATGATTACACATCGCACCATCAAGTGTTCTTACTACTAAATCCTGATGTTTGATGAACAGATTGTGTTTTTTTTTATGTTGTTGAACCTCCGCAGCAATCCAGCATTCCTCTGGATCGCTTCCAGATAGAGGAACTGATTCGGAGACTGGACCGTGAAGGAACAGGCATAGTGGACTACAGGTGAGGGGGGGTCAACTATAAGGGGAAGGAATAAATTGTAACACAGCGTGTGTGTGTTTATGTGGTGTGTGTTTATGTGGTGTGTGTGTTTACATGGTGTGGGTGTGTTTATGTGGTTTGTGTTTGTGTGTGGTGTGTGTGTTTATGTGGTGTGTGTGTGTGGTGTGTGTTTGTGTGTGGGGTGTGGGGTGTGTGTGTGTGTGCAGGGGTCTGGCCGACACCAGGAAGCAGATGATGAGGGATCACCGTCGCCAGTTGAGGAAGGTGGAGTCACGTCAGAAGAAGGAGAAGCAGAAGAGCGAGCGCATCCTGAAGACGTTCCAGAGCGCCGTGGAGGCCGTGACCCCTCGCAGCTCCATGGTCATGTCCCCCGGAGGGACCAAGGACGACTCCAACGGCCCCCAACACTTCTCCGCCACCCCGCTCAGCTCTTGGCACCACATCGTCATGTCCAACAGCAGCCACTACTCCGTAACCAACCTGAGCAGCGAGCACGTCCACCTCCCCCCACTAGGGGGCGCCACCCACCACCGACCTGCCGGAAGCTCCCCAGCCATGCGCTCCTACTCCCAGCCTAACCTGCTGGAGGACTCCCCCCACGACCCCCACGCCAAGCCCACCTCAGCGCAGGGGATGCACTCCACCTCCAACCAAGATGTGGATCATGCTAAGCTGAGTTCGACCGCCAACCACCTGACCAGGTCCAGACCGGCCCTCAGCGTGAAGCCGGCTGCTGGGAAAAACAAAACAAAAGGGAAGAAAGTGAAGAAGAAGAAAGATGTGGCTAAAACGACGTCTGAAAATACCCAAACTCAGTCCAAGAAATGACTCTTTATCTTTGTGTTAAAGAAGCTTTGAATTATCTTCATTAATAAGTTAAGAAATTAAGATAAGGAGAAAGTTAATCAATGTACAGTCAACATTGAATAAATAGGATTTTAAAAACAGGCCTTATCTTTATTAAATTCAATACCAGACCTTATAAGAAATACCAAAAATTAAGTTGGACTTTTCTAATCCTGTCAGGACATTCAGAGCAATGCTTGTAAAACTCACTCTGGTTCAGATTACAGTGCATTTCATCATACCTGGGAACGTGTTCAGGTGTAGATGAACGCAGCATCTTGTTTTCTCTAATTCCTGTAGTCATCTGAACACTGGGAATGTTCAGGTGATATATTGCTTGTCAAAGAACAGATTAAGTGGCAGGTCCACACCTGAGAAAGTTTCCAGGTATAGCAGCGTTTCCAACCAAACATCCTAGCAATAAATATTTGTTACGTTTTATTTACTCTTCTTTTCTTCCCCACTTGTCATCATCAAGCTGTCTGTGATGTTTGCCTGGGATCTCTGGAGAGAGAACAGGTGTTGATTTTCAGACATGACCGGCTTTATAAACCCTCGAACCTGAAACCCTTCAGGCTACTACAGCATATTCACCTTGACTGCTGCATCATGCTTACTGCTTTGCTTCTACTGGCTCTCCTAGGTTCCACCTCAGCCTGGGGGGTAAATACACACATTAGCTGATAAATAATATGTTAGTCTTTGCCTTAGTTTCATACTATCAGATGTCTAGAGTACCTGACTGAAAGATGAAGTTGTGAAATCTTGTCTCAGCCTCTAGGACTCTGGAATGAGAGGAACGGGACATCAGATGGGGAAGGTAAGTGCACCTGTGAAGCCCTTCTTCCTGACTCCACCTTCCCCATGAAGGACCTGATCCAGCTGGAAAAGACCACAGAGGAAGTGAACTTCAAGCTGCAGATAGAGATGAGCAAGGTACTGGACAAGGAGGACGCTTCAGAGGCGGGGAGTCATCTGGCTGAGTGGTTAGGGAGTCGGGATAGTAATTAAGAAATGTTGAGAATGTTTTTCATTTGGACCCAGGCTTAATCATGTTATAGTTCTACGCTTTCACCTACAGTGTAACTTCATTATTTGATACACAGCGTAAAGCCACTGTGAATGCCCACATGCAACTGACAAGACAGGACCTGTTCTATCCAGATGGAGACCTATGAGGCCAAGATCACAGGGTACGCTGAGAAGATAAAGAACCTGACGATGCTGACGGAGATGATGGAGAAAGACCCCAACTCGTACAGCGAGGCCTTCATGCAGGGGGTGAAGGTGGAGATCAAACAGATGGAGGCTTTGATCATGGAGCTTCATGTTTCTGTCCAGACCTCCACCACCATGTTTGAGTCTCTACATGCACAGGTGAGCTCACTGTGTGGGTAGAGGACTGGACTCCAGGTCTGGAGTTAGTAGGTTTGAATTCTTCTGTGGAGCCTGTCTGTTGAACTCAGTATCTGGTTCTGGGTTGTGATTCTCCTCAGATCAAGTCCATGTTGGTGGTTCTGATCAAGCTGGAGAAGTATGATAAGAATCTGGTTCTGGTGACCCGCCGTGAGTTCGTTAAGATCCAAATCCAACTGGAGGAGTGTGAGAGGAGGCACAACGAGCTGTTCAACCCCAACATCGGTAAAAACACTTGAATCACACGAGAATCGAACCAGCAACCTTCTGTTTACCAGCCTGAGTCCCTAACCGCTCAGCCACCTGACTCACGTGACTCCTGTAGACTCTTGTGCCTTTTTGACATGATCTCTCCTTCTCCCTCTTAGGATCCTGCGAACACGGAGGGATCTCCAGGATCAGCAAGCCCATCATCAGTCAGCTGAACGCCCATCTGAGCGCTGGCTACAGATGGGGAGGCTGGGGGAAAGACTCCAAACCCACGAAAGGTTCTGAGTCCATGTACTGGTACTCTGGGTATACCGGTGCCAATATTGTTGACATGAGGTTTTACGCTAACTATAAAGATCTCATTTTGAGAAGTCATTACAAAAGTCAGGCTATACAGTCTGGCTGGTATGGAACTGGGAACAATTTTATCGTTCGTGACAACACTCTGTACTACCAAATCAACAATCCCTTCAGCATGGCCAAAATCAATTTCACTACTATGAGTTATGCGCATAGAGTGATCCCTACGGCTAGCTCGAGATTTTCATACAGTCACGGACCCCATCAGAACTTAGACTTTGCTGCAGATGAGAGTGGGCTATGGGTGATCTATGCCTCAGAGGAATCCAAAGGTAAAATGATCGTGGCCAAAATCAACGAGGAATCGTTTGGTATTGAAGATACGTGGGAGACCAGTGTGTTTAAACCAGCTGTCAGCAACGCTTTCATGGTCTGTGGGGTTCTGTATGCTGTTAGGACAGTTGACATACATTATGAGGAGATCTTCTACACGTATGACACCAGAACCAAGATGGAGAGCTATCTTAGCATTCCCTTTGAGAGGTTCAGGGAGAGCTACGTCAACCTGGACTACAACCCCACTGACCAGAAGCTGTACATGTACAACGATGGCTATTATGTCAGTTACCATCTCTGGTTTAATCAGACCACCAAAGCTACTCATGAGCTTCTGATGTGATGATTGACCAGTGGGTTTTCAAATGTTGAAGATTATTGGCTTATTGTTTTATGAAATTCAAGCTTTCTTCTCTATTGAAGTTCCTCACACATTGTATTATAATTTCAGTTTGTATTTCTGCTTTCTTTGTCCTTCAAATAAATTCTTACTCAAGCATTAGCATTGTGTTCATGTGTTAACTTGAAAATAGGAAATACATTTTCTAAAACACTAATATATACTGTATATATTCTGTTAAAAATGGGATCTTTGTAACGACCACTCATCAAAGCCCATTAGTCAGAACAGAATGAATGAAATAGTTCTTTTCCAGGTTCATTGAGTAACAAAAACTAAATAACGCTGATTTGGCCTTGCTGACACATCAGGATTCATAGCTGCAAAAGTCATTGGACCACTGACCACAGCTGAAACTATTTAAAAAAGAAATAACAACTTAATAACAATGAAACAATGTAGTAATAAATGGTAAAAAGTTTAATAACAACATAATAACAGTCTAACAATGTGGTAATAACTGGTATAAAGTGTAATACCAACTTAATACCAGCTTATTCGCCTCGTAGAAAGTATAATAACAACATAATAACGGTGTAACAACTAATTTCCCATCACAACATTTTAATAATAAATTACCATTCATCAACTTCCTCTTGAAAAATATGCGAAGGCCTCAAAATAATCCTTCAAATCAATTCAAAACACATCAGGCTGGGATCTCCACTAACACACACACACACACACACACACTATAACTCAGTCAAATCAACAAGATCACTTGATTGAGTTGTCAAATATTTTTTACAGTATAAGAGTTTATAAAAGGCTACAACTATTTTAGTACACAATTTGGGTTTCGGTTTGGTTTTCATGATTTATTTAGGATTATTTTGGTGCCCCCATGATCACTTGGTGCCCCCTTATCACTTGGTGCCCCCTGATCACTTGGTGCCCCCCTGATCACTTGGTGCCCCCTAATCACTTGGTGCCCCCCTGATCACTTGGTGCCCCCATGATCACTTGGTGCCCCCTTATCACTTGGTGCCCCCTGATCACTTGGTGCCCCCTGATCACTTGGTGCCCCCCTGATCACTTGGTGCCCCCTAATCACTTGGTCCCATGGTCGCCGACCATGCATGTGATGAGAGCTCAGACCCCCCAGACCCCCCATACCAAAGGGAGGTACGGAGGGGAGGAGAGAGAGAGGAGATAATAGAGTGACACGAGCAGTTAGCAGTTACAGCCAGTTTATTGTATGGTGGGGCATGATGAGGTAGGGCATGATGAGGTGGGGCATGAGGAGTCGGGGCATGAGGAGGTGGGGGAGGCATGAGGAGGTGGGGCATGAGGAGGTGGGGCATGAGGAGGTGGAGCATGAGGAGTCGGGGCATGAGGAGGTGGGGCATGAGGAGTCGGGGCATGAGGAGTCGGGGCATGAGGAGTCGGGGCATGAGGAAGTGGGGCATGAGAAAGAGTGTGTGGGAAGCAGGGTGGGGGTCTTAATCCTCTTCCTGTATCTTCCTCTCCATTCTTTTCTTTGCTCTTCTCACCAGAAACCTGCCCAGGCAGCCATCACTGATGGCCTGGATCTGAAAGACAGGAAGACCAGAATACGTTCACACTTCTATCCCAGTGAACACTGATCCATCTCCCCCCCCGACTGAAATCCTTTTGATACATACCTGGGACAGGGCAAGGTGAAGCTCACTCTCCACCTGGTTCTTGTCCTCCTCCAGCAGTCTCATCTGGATTTGCAGATCCTCCATCTTCATCCTCCAGTCCTGCTCCTGCAGCTCCTTAGCAGATCTCTGCTTCTCCTGCTGCAGCTGGTTTGTTACTGAAAGCAGCTGTTCTGATGCTCTGCGCTTTTCCTCCACGCTTCTCCGCTCTTCCTTCAGCATTTCGTGGCGGTGGCGCATCCTGACAAAACACTCCTCCAGCACCTTCTCCAGGTGGGAGGAGTACTGTCTGGCTGAACAGTCCTTGGTCAGCTGATCTGATAGTGACTCCAGCTGAGCCCTCATGGTTATTAAGCTGGTCTGGGCGGCAGCCAGAGACTCCTCAGCCTGGGATTTTGCCTGGAGAGCCAGTCTGGCCTTGTCCTCCTCTTTGGACAGCCTCTCCCAAAGAACTTGCTTCCCCTGAATGCTGTGTTGCACCATAACCTCCAGGTTGGCCTGGACCTGGGCCAGCTCCGTCTCCACCTGAACCCGATTGTTCAGAGCCTTCTCAACCATCTGGCATTCAGTCGTCTTCTGGTTGTGTTCCAGAAGCTGTATCTGCTTCAGATGGTCGCTTTCCATGGCCTCCATCCTGATGAAACACTCCTCCAGCACCTTCTCCAGGTGGGAGGAGTACTGTCTGGTTGAACAGTCCTTCTCCTCTGCATCGGTCAGCAGTCCCTGGAGAGAGGCTACTTTCTGCCTCTCGACCTGAAGCCTCTCTTGTAGCTTCATATTGTCCTCAGAAGATGCTGCTGCTTCAGTCTGGGTGTCAGACAGCTGTTGGTGCAGGTTAGCAGATCTCTGCTTCTCCTGCTGCAGCTGGTTTGTTACCGAAAGCAGCTGTTCTTCTGATGCTCTGCGCTCTTCCTCCAGCATTTCTCTGAGGTGGCGGATCATCCATGAGCGAGCCATATTCCTTCCAGAAGTCTGTATGGGAAGACATGGGGATGGTTTACTCTCATAGGTCAGTATAGGACATTAAGATTAGAGATCGTTGTGGCAACTAGTTATTATTATTATTAACGATTAAGGTTTAGACTTATTTTAATAGCTACTTACAGTTGGAAGATCAGACATTCCTGCCTGGTTCTGGTCAGCTTCCATCTCTGGTTCTGCCGTCTCCCGTACAGCTCTCTGGTAGAACGTTAAGATACACTTATTTTACATATTCGTGGAAATTAAACTGAAAACTAGAGCTGATGTGGCTAATTTGATTAAAAACTATTCTAATGTTGTTACCTCTCCTGCCTGGTTTTCAAGTATCCTTTTCACTTTGATCAAATTTCTGCAAAGAACAATTCACAGCATGATTTTCCCCAAGTAAATTAATAGTTTTGTTGGATGAATTTTTAGGTAAATGAATCAATCTTTATCTAAGAATGTACACCGTTTTAACGGAGTAGGCTACTTTAAACTAGCAATTATAACCTGGCCAAGCTGCTGTTTTACCTGTTACCGACGAGAACAAATCCACGAATGAACTCATTCTGCTCAATCCTGGTTTATATACATACAAATCTGATTATGATGTCACAATGAATGGAACGTTAGATTACTTTCCACACTCAAACTCATGGTTACTGTCACCCTGCTGCATTTATTTATTTATTCACACAAAATTATGATAGGCCTATATATAATAATGCTGCAGTGCAGATATGATCTTAAACATGACCAGGGGCGGACTGGGACAATCAGCCCTGGCATTTTGGACCAGACCGGCCCACAACATTTGACAACACACATTTTCAGTCTTTTAGATGCAACTGTGCAAGTCTTTAAAACAACATACCTTGAGCCATGCAATGACTTAACAGGAATCAGTGAGGGTGGACACATGAAATACTTCCAAACTTGTCATTTATTAACAGTATAAAAACTGCACCACTCAATCACAGTAAAGAATACAATTATGTTATTAAAAAAAAGTTGTATTTTCTTTCATTGTAGGCTAATTTAAATTGTCTCTAGCCAAGCTACATAAAACAGCAAATTTTTTCCAGGCCTAAATACGAGCTTACCCAAGGACTACTAGTTGAACAAAGAAATGAGTGTGCTAACTCTTCACTTTTCACTCACATTTTTGCTGTGTGTGGCTTTAAATATGCCTAGGCTAGAATTACTGGAATTTACGGATACCTGCTGCATTCACATAACATAGACAAAATGATATAATTTAAAAAGTGAGATTTTCTCAAAAAAGTCAGCGGAAATGCAATAGTGAAATAACATGCCAGTTGTAAATTCGTAACTCCTGTTCCGAAGCACCCACAATACTCGTGTGAGGTCTCTCTGTAAAGGCATGGACCTTGGGAACAATATCCAAGCGGGCACGGGCCTCCCACCCGCGCGCAACGGGCCACGGCGCAGCCTCAACCGGGGGTCGCCCAGAACGAAATACAGAGAGCACGCGGCCAGAAGTGCATGAATTCAATGAAGTAACACTACTATAATATAAGCACAGAAAAAAAGTGCTTCCCCCTTATATATGCCTGTCTAGAAGCGGCAATGCTCCTCACCTTCAAGAAAAGGGTCAGAACCCACTTATTCCGATAATTTAATGGCACTTAGAAACATTAGAAATAGTATGGCTCTCAGAAATATCACTTGTTGTTGCTGTTGTTCAGAAACTCGCTATTGTTGTGTTGTTGTTGCTTTATTACTCGCGCCACATTACTGTCCGGCAGAGGCTCACCTTAAAACTTGTAAAATGTTCAGCTGAATGCTATTATAGTTCTACCCTTCCTAAATGTAAATGTAAATGTAGTTCAGTTAACAGTGACAGTGGGTCAAACAACACATCCTATGACAGCTATCAGCTTTATAAATATATCAGCTTTATAAATAAATCAGATTTATAAATATATTTATATCAGCTTTATACATATACCACTATCAGCTTTACAAATATATCAGCTTTATGAATATATCAGCTTTATAAATATATCGGCTTTATAAATATATCAGGTCCACTGTCCACTGTAGTCTGATGCGAGCTAGCCAGCGATTCCCAAAGACGTCAGTTTATTTCTAGTTTTTCGAAGTTGTAGGTTACATTTAACCGAGAGAATCCGGTAATTTTTCGAAATAATTTTTTTATTAATTATCGTATTTCGTCGGTGGCCCGCGAGAAGTTCCGGCGGCCCTGTACCAACTGATCCGCGGCGGCCCCGGCCCACATTGGGTCAACGGCCCACCGGGACAATGCCCGGTATGCCAGATGGCCAGTCCACCCCTGAACATGACCATCAGAAGGGCATTTCTCAGTGAGATCCCGCAATAATACTCTCTTCATCATCTATAAAGCTGCTATGTTTGTGGTCTATCACGTATTTTTGCAACTTGGCCCAATGTTGGCACTGATCCAGAACTGAACAGGACTGACCCAGACCCGTACAGAGAATTGTCCCGTATTGCAAAAGTACACCGGATTCATTTATCAACTAAAATGGCCCATGATGCAGCTGCCAGTTATATAATTCAGAGCATTCAAAAATAAAACAGATGTCACTGAGCAAATAATACCGTCAAATGTTTTTGTATCTTAGTATCAGCATGGCCTTGTTAACATAGTTTAGTGAAGATGTCAGCTTTACGAGGCCTGGGACGAGGGGGGAGAGATGGAGGACTGGAGGCTGGGCTGCAGAGCTGTGGTGTGGGGCTGCCCTGCCATGGGGCCTGGGTGACAGGCTGGTCCCAGTCTGGAGCTGTGGGATTTAACTAGTAGTAGTAAATGTAGTTATGCAGTAGCTGTGTGTGTTAGTTTGTGTATGTGTGCCGGTTTGTGTATATGTGTGTGTATGCTCGTGCGTGTGTGTCCACCTGTGTGTGTGTGTCTGTGTGTGAATGAGTCCATGTGATGACCCCCCCCCCCACCCACCCCCACCCACCCAGCCACCCAGCCACCCCCTCCACCCTCCCCAGATCCCTACCAGTGCAAAACAAACAGTAAAAAAAAAAAATCCTTGAATACACATAATTGGGTGGTGCTATAGGTCACTAAAGGCCTGGGTAAGAAATTTGGCAATACTACTTTTAACATGGCGATGGCATCCTTGGAAATGACCGATAATCTGACGTTGAATTATTACTCTAAACGTTATTGTCGTTCCCCATGAACTCCCTCTGTCAACATAATCACACTAATCCATAAAACAGCATTATTAGAAGTTCACCTGGATATTTCTCACGAGGAAAAAAATAACATCCGGCAATATCAAGGATATGAAGTCGACACCTCTAATAATGATGTGAACCAGAAACATGTTCTTGATCAGAAGATAAGAGAGAGCTTCTTAAAGCCACCGGACAGAGAGAAGTGAACATTATCGGAACAGAGACAGACAGAGTGAAGACAAGATGACGTCCCTTCTGCGGCTCCTCATGATTCTCAGTCCTGCCTGGGCCTGGTTGGTAAGGATGACTCATTTTTCATCTCTCTGTTGTGTTCGACCTCAAACAGACTTTATAAAGCAAATTTTTTCTTTAAACATGTTTCCTTTCAGCCGTTGGAGGACTGGGAGTCTGGCAGTGTGACAGCCTCTGTGGGTGAAGGGGGTCAGTGTGTGTGTCATGTTCACCTGCCTGACACCACCTTCCCTGCAGACCGAGTGGAACACATGCAGCAGATCACTAAGGAGCTCCGGCTGGAGGTGGACTTACAGATCAACAAGGTACATCTCACTAAGACGCCATTTAAGTTTTGCCATTTGCTGCATCCGTTATTTTACCTTGAAATCCCTTGAGGTATAATTTTGGAATAGGCTATAATAAAAAAAGAAATGTCTATAAGTGTCAAAATATATATGACCATTGGCTCTCCTTGACTAATTCATTTAAAATAACAATTACTTGTTTTTAGAACATTTTAATTGATATATCAGTTGTATGTTCCATAATGTGTACTTTAATGATTCATAAAATAAAACAGTACTATAAATAAAAACACTACTGTTTGCATCCACAGTTTTAAAACCTAGAATCACCTATATTTGTAAAGATTCGATGCTTTGTTTCTCATATATGAATTTATTCACAACGTAAACTAGAACATCTGGGTCTTTATTGTTATTAATAAAATACATTAAGGGAAAAATTAAGTGTTTGACAAGACATGTGTATATATCCTTCTTCTTCAGTAAGTCAAATGTACAAAGTAGGTCAACTGAATCCCTCTTCTTTTTAGTTGGTCAGCTATAAAAGCCGACTGGACGTGTTTCTGGGCCAGCTGAAGAATCTGACTGTTCGTGTGGAGATCATCGAGAGTGGACCTGACAAGTACCTCAAACTGGACTTTGAACTGCTTCGAACTGAGTTGAGGGAGTTTGAACTTCTGGTGACGCAGCTCAAAGTATCTCTGAACTCCTCCTCACCCATGTTTGACAGCCTTTACACTGAGGTAAACCATCAAGACCAGGGGGAGGAAGGAAGAACCACGGAGCAGCACAATTCATCAAGTCATCGTCATCTGCATGTTTCCTGTGTTTAACTGGTTCTGTCTTGTGTAGATTCGAAACATGAGCCTTATTGTGGATCAGCTGGAGAGCTACGACAGGAACAACCTGGATGTGATCCGTATTGAGTTTGGTAAATTACAGAAGAAACTGGAAGAGTGTCAGAAAGAGGAGGAGGGAGTCGTCAAACCAGACATCGGTAAGGAACCTCACACCAGGGGGGAGCAAATAAAACACTGGTTAGGTTTGTCAGACCCTCGTTCGTCCAGGAGTGTTCCAGTGTAGAAAAAAGGTTTTATACATAGTCATCAGGACATCAATCAGTCGAAAACTCTTGATTTTGAGATGACTACCTCAGAAAGCTTTGCTACATTGGTTAAGTTTGATCGCTCTTCTGTGCCTCTTCCTTTCCCCAGGCTCCTGTAATCACAAGGGGATCTCCAGCATCGGGAAGCCCGTGGTCAGCCAGCTAAACGCTCACCTGAACGCAGGCTTCAGGTTCGGGGGATGGGGTAGAGACTCCAAACCAAAGCGAGGCCTGGAGTCCATGTATTGGTACAGTGGATCCAGCGACGCTTCAGTGACTCACTTCTACTTGTATTCTGATTACGACCGTCTGATTTTGAGGAGTTCGTTCAAACAGTTTGCTTTACCGTCTGGATGGCGAGGAACAGGTAACAATTACATCGTTCACGGTAACTCTATTTATTACCAGATAAACACCCCATTCAGCATGTCCAAACTGAATATGACCAGTTCCCAATACGACTACAGAGTCATTACTAAAGCTAGTGCCAGATTCACATACAGCTATTCAGACCATCAGAACCTGGACTTTGCAGCAGATGAGAAAGGCTTGTGGGTAATTTACGCCACAGAAGAATCAAAGGGGAAACTCGTCCTGGCTAAAATTAACGAGCTGTCTTTTGGCGTTGAGGACGAGTGGAGTACTAGTGTGTTTAAACAGCTGGTGGGAAACGCCTTCATGGCGTGTGGCGTTCTGTACGCAACCAGGCCCATAGACATGCACACAGAGGAGATCTTCTACTCGTATGACACACAGACAGAGAAGGAGAGCTATCTTAGCATCCCATTTGACAAGTTCCAGGAAAATTACATGAGTCTGGACTACAACCCCGTAGACCAGAAACTGTACATGTACAACAACGGTTACTATGTGTCCTATAGTGTCAAGTTTAATAAGGATTAGATGTCCAGTCTGTGTTTTCTGTCAAATCCTGACAGAGAACCATGTTTGATTCAGCTTTTCTGTCTCCCTCATTGTATCCCTGGTTTTCCTAAATAAATCATGATTGAAGCATTAAGATGGATGTGTTCTGTTGTCATTCTGTCCTGAAGAGTATTTAACAGTTACTTGACAGTTAATTGAGCCTGAGAGGCTTGATGGCTCCTCCTTTCCTTAGTATCCCACATTTTGTTGTTGTTGAGCAACATTAATTTCTAGCCTTGAGTTTTGGATCAGATTTTTTTAACATTGAAATATATAGTATATTCATATGCGAATGTGGGTGCAAAATATGATGTCACTGATAAGCCCCCCTCCCTCCCTGCCCCCCTCCTCCCCTCCCTGCCCCCCTCCCTGCCCCCCTCCTCCCCTCCCTTCCCCCCTCCCTGCCCCCCTCCCCTCTCCTGGGACTCCCCTTTGTACCCCTGTCCCCATCTGGTACTGTGGACCATGTCTGATTATCTCCTACGTCCTATGTCAAACAGGCCTCCTTCCAAATGATTCAAGAGCAGTATCGTTACATGCACTGTCCTATTTATCTTATCCTATTTCATGTTGTTGCAAGATCAAATCCGCCAAATGAATCCGTGTTCCTAAGAAAACACAGTTTTTAATGAAACCCAATATATCTTAACGCCCTACGATGAGCAGGAAAAGACCCGCTGTCTCTTTAAATAGGGATGGTACCCTGTGACATCATCAGCCTCTCCTCTCAGCCTCTCAGCCTCTCCTCTCAGCCTCTCCTCTCAGCCTCTCCTCTCAGCCTCTCCTCTCTGCCTCTCAGCCTCTCAGCCTCTCCTCTCAGCCTCTCCTCTCAGCCTCTCCTCTCAGCCTCTCCTCTCAGCCTCTCCTCTCATCAGCCTCTCCTCTCAGCCTCTCTTCTCTTCAGGAAGGGCTGGCTGGTCAACATCAGAGCTGTTGATGTCAGGATCTCTGCTGGAGGACCAGGTCATGTGCAGACACCAGGTACAGCAGAGCGGGGATTCATGCCGAGGTTAAAGATGTGATGATGGAGGATGATGTGATGATGGAGGATGATGTGATGATGGAGGATGTTGTGATGATGGAGGATGTTGTGATGGAGGATGACTGTTTTATAACGCTCCTTAAAATGCCTCGGTGTCGACAGTGTTACAGAACATGAGATGCTGATTTCAATCGGCTGATCTACCGACTAGTTTTTTGTAGACATTCCGTGTTTACGCAGTGGAATAATCTATGGTACCAATACAAGCATGTCTGAATCTCTGAAATCACGCTGAAACCAGAAAGGCTGGACAAGAAGAGATCTGCATCGATTCCTCCTTCACAAAAGGGATGCTAATTGTGTGTGTGTGTGCGTGCGTGCGTGTGTGTGTGTGTTTCTTAGAGCATGCTAGTAGTAGCTGACTTCAAAATGCTCTGAGTCATTCTTTCTATCCAGGAAGTGCTGCACTGCTGTTTGTGGTCACTGGTTAGACCTGTGCTCATCTCAACACATGCTTCTTCAGTTCAGTAGGCTTGTTTCGTCATGCTCTGCATGAAAGACTTCACCCTTCCAGTCCAAGAGGAGAAGAGAAGGAGAAACAAGGACACTAAACTCAGAGATGAATCCTGCTGCTGATAGGACCAGGGAACAAAGGTGAATAACCCTACCTGCCTGTTTATGGTTACGGTTATGATTAGTTTGAGGAACTGAAAACTGCTTCATTGTCGGAAGACTTTCAGTTCTCTCTGATGTGTTTTATCTGTTGAACGATGACTGTGGACAGCAGGAAAGATTGACCTCCGAGTACTAAGTTAGCGGTCGATCAATCAGTGTGATCAGAAGAACTGATCACTATGAGGTCATTTTCACAAACCCTCACTTGTCTAAGGTTAGTTTGATAGGGGGAGTCCTCCCTTTCCAGGACAGCTGTCCGGCTGTAGCTCAGCCTGAAAGGTGTTGACCTCTCACCCCTCTCTCTGGGTGTCCAGGCCCGTTCGGACCTTGACCCCGGGGTCGTCATGGCGAAGAGAGACTACCTGGTGGAGGCAGCTAAGCAGATCCGCATGGCTCTGGACAGGGAAGTGAATGAAGACTACGAAGCTGCCTTCAGCTACTACAAGAACGGAGTGGATCTGCTGCTTAATGGAGTTCAAGGTACAAACTATTCAGAGTGTGTGTGTGCGGGTGTGAGTGTGTGTGTGTTTGTCTGTGTGTGTGTGTGGGTGTGTGTGTGTGTAGGGGGCAGCTTTTGTAAAGGACTGAGGAAGTTGCCTTTAAATGTTTTTTTTTTTTTTTTTTTACTATAAAAAGTTTGGACAGATTTGGCCTTTTCAAGGGCCGGGCGAGACGTCTTAAACGTGTTTATAGCGTAAGCTCCGCCCCTGGGCTCATGCCTGGTGTATTTTCGTCTGATGAGCATAGAGCAGCTGTTTTCAAGCTGTGGTTCAACAGCTAATGGAAGATCTGAAGTGACTAGCTTAGTGTGTGGAAGACACAGGGGGGAAATGGGGATCCATATCTGGAACAGACGAGATGAATCACTGCCTGTGAAAACAGGAAGTAGCTGACCAAAAGTTAAGAGCCAGTTTTGTGTGTCTCAGACTCTCTCAGATATCTGTAGATAACTCTAGTCGTGAAGAGTTAGTACAGGAGTTAGTACAGGAGACGAGCTAGTGGACAGGTGTACGGTGTGTGTGTGTGTGTGAGGGCTAACTAAGAACTTCCTGTTCCAGTGGACCCGAACACGGATCGCCGGGAGGCTGTGAAGAGGAAGACTAGTCAGTACCTTAAGAGAGCAGAGGAGATCTTCATCTCTCATCTCCAAGACAACCTCGGCAAAGGAAACCCTCATTTAGGGGTGAGAAGAATCCTTACTGTAGTGTGAAGTTTTAATTGGTTGTTCTTTTAATCAAAGTGAGGTTCATTCTGACATTCTTATACTTCCATTATTCTGATCTGGTTATTGTTGTGGGTCAGACAGGAAGCTGATGGCTATCAGCTGTCTAGTTCATCACTTCCTTCCTAGTAAAGTCACATGTTTGATGACAGCAAACAGGGGGGTGGGGCTTCGGGGTCTTCATTCTGCTCTGATCTGATCTGGGTACCCCTTCCTGGTTTGTTGTTACCAGGGTTACAGCAGCTTACGCTTCCGGCCAATCAGACACCTGAGTTCCCCAGTGGAGGATCTCGAGATGTGTAAAGTGGTGGGAATTATCGACAAGGTGAGAGTGTTACTGACCTGACCTCTGACCTCTGACACCTCTTTTCACTATCTCCCAGTTAAACCTGCCCAGGTCATCTCCATGACACCATCACATTGTAGCAGATGCAACAGTGATGGAGCTCCTCTATAGGACCGTGTTTAGCCTAACATTGATTCCTCTTCCCCACAAGGTCCTGACCGTCCAAAGCCTGATCAACAAAGAGACGTTTGTAGTCAAAGTGAGTACTTGGTTTGGTGGTTTGGTAGAAGGGAGTCGTTGTTGGGTTGAAGAGTGCTAACCTTGCTGTCGTCACGGTGACGGCGTGTCCTATCAGAGTCTGCCTAAGTCGAGCTGGGAGAGTAGAGACCAGCCCACCGTCATCCCCCAGGGGGTCCCCTTCATGGTCAAACTGCTGCGGTACTATGTGAGCGAGGACGCTGTGTACCTGCATCTGGAACATGTTCAAGGTGAGCTGAACACACACACACACACTGCCCAGACCAGCACAGCTGCACACACACACACACACACACACTGCCCAGACCAGCACAGCTGCACACACACACACACACACACTGCCCAGACCAGCACAGCTGCACACACACACTGCCCAGACCAGCACAGCACAGCTGAACATTTTTTCAACAATGTCATAAAAAGTGGCAGCAGGACTCCTAGGATATCTGAAGCTAGAACAATGAGGGTTGGTCCTGGTGGTGATCTGCTTGTTTCCTCCTGCAGGGGGGAGGCTCTTCTCTAAGCTTCACAAGGCCCGGACTGACCGAGCCAAGGAGCATCCAGACTGCTTGATCCAGAACAGAACCAGACTGAAGACCAGCTACACCTCCCCTAGCCTCAGCGCAGACTGCCAGCAGGGGGACACAAGCTATGGGCTGGGGACCCTGAGGGAGCGAGATGTGGAGGACAGCCTGTCCTCCTGGGATGAGGCCCAGCTAAGGCTGGACAGCTATGGGACTCACTCGTACTGCGAGGAGACAGGCTGCCTGCAGAACCTCCGCCCCGCCCCCTCCTCGTTCTCTGGGCCAATCGGGACAGGCGTCGCCTCTCGCGTTCCTCCGGTCCCTGCTCAGCAGCTGTGTTTCGAACCTCAGGCCAGTCCTGATGGGCCCATTCAGCCGTTCATCGGCCAGTCTCTGGAGGTCGTCTCTGAGTTGCCCAGGGTGACGGGAGGTCTGGGAGGTGTGGCGTCCTGCTCGGACTTTGACCAGGCGTGGAACGCTGCTGATCCTGCACGCCACGGCCGCCTGGAGGCTCCCTGCGGAGGGAGAGACAGCGACACACACACAGCCGCAGGGCCGCCTGTACTTCACACAGCCCAGAGCTCGTTCGGAGAGGCAGGTTTCATAACACACATGGAGAGTCTTGGGATCAGTTCCAGCTCCGGCTGTTCCAGCCCAGCTACGTTACACCTGCCTCTCCACAGCCAGAGCCAGGTGATCCTGTCCACCAGCACTTCTCAGTTCGGCCGCAGCTCAGGTGGAGAGCCGGACCCCGGACAGGTGAGGGAGGTGAAGCCAGGCCTCAGGGAGCCCTCCCAGGCAGGGACAGCTGTGTGCTCCACCTCTCTGGAGGTCAGGACGTCCTCGGGGAACCCCCAGTGTTCCTGCAGGTCTGGGGCCCAGAAGGGCCATCCTGCAGGCATCTCCCTAGCCATCTCAGGGGTGAAGTACCATGTGGGCCCCGGGGAGGAGGTGGAGGAAGGCTGGGAGCTGTTGAGCCCTGGGGGGAAAGAACCTCCCCAAATACAGGGCTCTCTGTGCAGCACAGACCCCGGGGGCCCCCCGGGGGCCAGCCCCCAGTGTCGGAGGGGGGACATGGACGCCTTCCTCAAGTCTGAGGGATCTGAGGGGCAGGGTGACGACCAGATGATGGAGGTGGAGGGCTGGTGCCACCTGCCTCAGTTCCCACACAGGACCTCCAGGAGGAGGGAGGGGGCCAGGGCAGGTGGCTGGGGGCTGCCCGAGGCAGAGGTGCGTCTGTGGGGAGCTCAGATCCTCCTAGCCCTGGAGAGTCTACATCAGCAGGGGGTCATCTGCCGAGACCTCAACCCAAAGAACATCCTTCTCACCAACAACGGTGAGTGACGGGAACCTCTTCTGTGTTCCTGTGATTCAGGACAGATGTGATTGTGATGTGAGGATGTTGTTTTTCCCATCAGGAAAGGTTTGCATGACGTTCTTTGGCCAGTGGAGCGAGGTGCAGTGTGAGATCAGCTCCACAGCCATGGAGCAGATGTACTGTGCTCCAGGTAAAACACTGTGTCAACATGTTGAACCACATGTTGAAGGAACCTTGGTGATCATGTGTCTGCCAGTCTGCCGTCCAGTGTAGAACATCCTAATGATCCTGTGTCTGTTGTCGAAGAGATCGGAGGAGTGGCGAAGATCACCGAGGCTTGTGATTGGTGGAGCCTGGGGGCCTTGCTGTTTGAACTGCTGACTGGAACGGTAAGACTGAACTCTACCCTCATGGTTCTGTAGTGAAGGCCTGGTTCTGTAGTGAAGGCCTGGTTCTGTGATGACAGCCTGGTTCTGTAGTGAAGGCCTGGTTCTGTAGTGAAAGCCTGGTTCTGTAGTGAAGGCCTGGTTCTGTAGTGAAGGTCTGGTTCTGTAGTGAAGGCCTGGTTCTGTAGTGAAGGCCTGGTTCTGTGATGACAGCCTGGTTCTGTAGTGAATGCCTGGTTCTGTAGTGAAAGCCTGGTTCTGTAGTGAAGGCCTGGTTCTGTAGTGAAGGCCTGGTTCTGTAGTGAAGGCCTGGTTCTATGAGGTTCTGTCTTGTTCCCTCAGGCGCTGTGGCGGTTCCACCCTGCAGGCGTACGTTCTCACACCCAGCTGCTGATCCCAGATCACCTGAGCACAGCCGCCGCCTCGCTGCTCACAGAGGTACAAACACACACACACACACACTCACACACACTCTGACACACACACTCACGCACACACCCACACACACCCACACACACTCACACTCACACACCTGGACACAGTCAGGGGCGGAGTCTAAGTCTTTCCTCTGTGTCCCTCAGTTGCTCCAGTTTGATGCAGGTTATCGTTTGGGCTCTGGGGGCGGGGGAGTGAGCGACATCAAGTGCCACCCGTTCTTCAGCGGGGTCCCCTGGCAGAGCCTGAGCAGCTAGCGCCCCTAACCCAGGAAACCAACACTCCATTCAGGGTAAACACACCGGCCTGGCAGGGCCATGCTGGAACACCACTGCCCCCTGGTGCTGGGATGCAGTAAAGACGTCTATCTCACAGCTGGAGCTGGTTGTGTCCGCTGTACTGGTCAGAACTGAGGCTGTGCCTATGAAGATAGAGGCTGGTTATCTGACACAGATTAAACAGTGTGTGCACGTATAGTCAGACCTGGAAGGTGACTTTGCAATATTCAAACTCTTATCCACACCAGTCATGTCCACCAGTCATGAAGAAGACAACGACCACAAACCAGATCAGCCAGCAGTCATTAACATGATCAATAAAATTATGTCACCATAAATATTTGCGTTTCTGTGTGTCATTTTCATATATTTTCCAATGATCCTTTTGATTGGTCTGTGAATCTTCTCTTCTCAGCATGTTCCACCATCTGATCAGTGACTCACAGATGGGCACTTCTTGTCGTACAGACCAGCTCTGCTCACTCCAGATTTTATATTTTACAAGTGATTGGCAGGAGAATTAGCACGTTATCTCTCTCACACACACAGACAAACCCTCAATACCTTCGACACAATAAATTACAACTACAAATAACTTCTCCCAAGTTTTATTGTTTAAAATCTTTATATAGTCCCTTTTTTTTCTTTCCACAGCATGAATATAGTTTCTCTTGTGTTCTGAACTAGATGTTGAAACAATGCTTAAACGCACACTGCCCAGTGGTCAGTGTAAGAAACCATTAGAAACCTGCACTTTGCAAGGTGCTTCTCAATGCACGCGGAATCAGGACACTCCTCATCAAAATGTATTATTTGATCGTTTTCATTTCACAATGGTGTTTTAATTTATTTTCTTTACATTTTTACAAATGTGCATTGTATTTCATAAAGCTATGGTGTGCTATACAAATAATGTTTACTTTATCATTTTGCACATCACCAATTGATTGCTTTTGTACACGTTTATAGTAAAGAATGAAATAATCGATTATATTTCAAACGTTTATGCATATGAGAATTGATGACCAATGTATGACTATTTATGCACATAAATGAGCACGTGCTGGGATGCAACAGTTAGACTAAGGTAGGACTTTGCGGCAAAGTTGCCAGAAGGTAAAGGTGACCAAATAAGAGTTTATCCGCAACGTTGCTGCAACGTCATTGAAAGTAATCTCAAATGAAATTAATCGACAGGTCATTTATCATGTATTCTATCAGTTTAACGCGCGTACAACGTTTGTGATGCCACAGCATTATGATGCAGTTCAGTTGAACTTGGTGGGTTCTATATCTGGAAAAAAAGAAAGTATATCATAATATTTAAAATTGCGAGACGATAAGTTGGCCCTGTTTCATGAACAAGTATTGCCAAAATGCACGTCTTTCGGACGGCCTGTCCGTTCAGAAGGTTTGACATCGAGGAATCGGAGCAAAGGATAATCAAGTTTTTGTAAAATGCTCTGGTACTAGGCTTTCACAATTCATTCGGTGTCTACATTATCAGTCTTCTTAACGAATTTGAGGACACAAGTTCGAAAACAGGCTAGTATCTTACCGACCATCAAAATAAACCTCTCACTAAAGTAGTTGTTTTCAAGTCATGTCGCCTACTTATGCTTAATGCTGACCCTGTCTCTCCCCACAGCCTTGGTTGGCTCCATCAGCTATGGGTTCATAATGATATGTGGACCTCTGTCAGGAAAGCTGACAGTCAGATATGGAGCCAGAGAGATGTCTATCTTAGGCTCCCTCATCGTCATGCTCTCTATTGTCTGCTCCTCGTTAGCATCGTCAGTGGGTGTCCTGTTCTTCACCCATGGATTTCTAACTGGAATAGGTTCCAGTTTTGCTTTCACCCCAGGTTAGCAGTATGGAAGGGAACTGAGAAGAGAAACTGATGATGACTGTATATTCCATATATCATATTTATTCATTTTTGGTCATATTGCGCAGCCACAAAAGACAGTACATGACAGATTTGGAGAGAAAATGGATACAAGCCTTTTCGTTCCAAACCTAAATAGACCCATCCACCTGTTCATCCTATCTTCCTGTCTTCCACCCACCCTACCTGTCCTTCTCTTCCCCAGGTATGATCATGGTGAGCCAGTACTTCACCACCAAGCGCTCCCTGGCCACTGGGATCGTGATGTCAGGGGGGGCCACAGGGGCTCTGGTCCAGACCCAGCTCCACCAGTACCTCATAGACCTCATAGGGAGTCAGATGGCTCAATGGGTTAAGGCGTTGGCCTCATGAACGGAAGGTTGTGAGATCGAGCCCCCGCTGTGGCTATATGACTTTGTGTCCTTGGGCAAGGCACTTCACCCTACTTGCCTCAGGGAGAATGTCCCTGTACTTACTGTAAGTCGCTTTGGATAAAAGCGTCTGCTAAATGAAAATGAAATGAAAATGAATAGACACCCTGGGCTGGAGGCAGAGTCTGCGGGTGTTTTCTGGAGTCATGTTACTGTGTGTCATCACCGGCTTTACCTACCTGCCACTCAATAAAGGTATACTAGGTGTTAAAGATACTGTATACCACAGCTTGGCTTGGCTTCATATTAAACCTCAAGGACTCGTGCACGAAACTTTAAATGACTCACAGGCTCATTTAATTATGTGAAACATTATCAGTAATGTATGGAACTAAAGCTACACAGAAATGTCAAAAGACTGCCATTGACTGATATGTGACATGTATTTTACTCCACTAATGTTCTGCTATAACCAAGGTCTCACTAGGAGTGTGGCAGACAATCCGAAGGACTCACCGCTAAGGAAGTTTATTGTGGACTTGGGACTGTGCAAAGACACGGTATTCCTCATCTGGGTCCTCGCCAACGGACTGTGTAAATTTGGATTCTTTATACCATATGTCAACTTGGTGAGTGATAGAAAGTCATCTTCAAAAGTATCACAACTTAGCAAGAAGGATGGGTTATTTCAAGGTTGTTGTTTTGTTTTGTAAAAATACATTTTGACATCTTTTGGGTCTTGTGCAATGGTGTATTATAGTGTTGTTAGGGATGTACCTGGGTTTACGCGTGTGTGAACAGACGTACTTCATGTACCTGCCCATGTGTGTGTGTGTAGATGAAGCATGCCGTACAGCTGGGCATCCCTGTCCACAGGGCCACCAACATCATGCTGTGTCTGGGCCTGACCAGCATGTTCAGCCGGATCATTTTCGGAAAGATTTGTGACTCCAAGAAAATCAACAGACTTTATTTTAACCAGGCTTCGGTCTTCTTTGTTGGTACGGTTATCTGACTACATTGTAGTTGTGTGGTGGGATATACTCTTGAAGTATAGGGGATAGTGGATATATCAGACACCGGACGGTGGCTGAGTGGTTAGGGCGTAGGACTAGCGATCAGAAGGCTATCAGTGTGATTCCCTGTTTTTGAAAAGTTGAACTGGAACATTCCATGAATGGAAGGTTGAGTGCTGTCAGCCAGTATCAACAGTATGTGTGTCCTGTTCTGGTTCCAGGTTTGCTGTACCTCTTGATCCCTGCTCTCCACACCTACGCGTCTCTCCTGGTGTTCGCTCTGCTGCTCGGAGTGGCCGACGCAGGAAACTACATCCTGCAGCCCATCCTGACCTTTGACCTGATGGGTGCTGAGCTCATGCCTGTGGCATGGGGGTTCATGCTCAGTGTCAACGCTGTCAGCTGCCTCGGTCCGCCTTTCGCTGGTATGATAACAGAGGCTTTTTCTTGATGAAAACGTGACCATGACAACGCTCAAAATGTTTGCTATAGTCATGAAAATTTAAGTCACTGTAGTTAGTACTTTCTGCAAGACACTATTTTATGTTTTCCATAGACAATGCATACATTTTTAAGGTGTAAAATATCTGTAATGTGAATATTAGCATCGAGTTAACCAGTTTCGCATGTCCTCAGGCTGGATGAATGACATCACAGGCAACGACGACCTGGGCTTCGTGGTTGCCGGGGCGTTGAATGTGGCGGCATCCATCGTTCTGGCCTTTATCCCTCTAGCCCAGCGCTCCTTTAGGCAGACACGCAGGAGCATCGTGGATGTCACCATCGACCACTCTCCGCAGGACATAACACAGTCGGCTGAACACAGATCCACAGGGTGGAGCTTCAAATCCTTTCCAGTACGTCACTTTGGATAATAGTACCTGCCAATTGAAACTATTTAATATTTTTCTCTGGCACTCTTTGCCAAATCTAATCTCAAATCTGAGTGCCAGACTCGTTGTTTGTTGTTAGGTCGTAGCCACTGTCCATCATCTTTAGGACTGATAACTAATTGACATGTAGTTTCAGTGTCCAATCAATTTGCTTAATCCGTCTGACAGGAAGTGTTTGCCGTGTCCAAGTCCGTGCCTTACACCAGGATTGTGTTCCGCGGCCTCGACTTCTTTGAGATCCAGTCTGAGGTGTACAGAGGAGAGGTGGAGGCTGTGGGGGAGGCCACAGGGAAGGCTGCAGGGCTCTGTCCTGATGAGACAAGGCTGTAGAAGGGACTGCAGTAGGAGAAGCTGGCCTCATATACAAACACCACTCAGCCTCTGCCTCTTTATGCTTTTGAACTAGAGCACAAGCATTGCAAATATATTACATGTTGCAACAGAATATGTCTTGTTGATTTTGTGAAGCTATGAGAATATATCCACTTGTATTGTAAAAATGGTCAGCTTGCAAACCTGATGCATGGCTTACAGCCTAGGTGGTGTTAAACCGGATGTCCACTAGATGGCAGTCCTAAATCAAATGTCGCTTACAGGTATTACTGTTCAGACACAAAATATTTTTATTTGCAGCACTTACTTTTGACTTTAATACAACAGTTAGTTTGTTAGCCATTTACAGTAAAAAAAGCCTTCAACCAGCTAAATATATTGTGTCTTCAAGCCATTCATCACAATACCAGGTCCAAGTCATTAGATAAACAATACCAAGCCATTAGAACTTCACAATACATTGACATCAGAGAGCAAACTGTCAATTAAATGTCAAGTGACATCCACTTGGTGAAGGCGGGCAGACCTACCTATTTCAATTAACAGCAAACTATAGAACTCCCATAACTTAACAAAAATCCCAATGACTGCTATTGCAAAAGCAAAAAAATGAAGCAAAAAATGCAGAAGATTGAGTTGTAGTTCTTTACTACAAGTGCAGGTTTGAGAAGGATTTGGCATAAGTGTGCCTAGGCAATGTTGGAGCTAAGTTGTGCTGGAGAAATCAAGGCAGCAAACTCATCTAAGAAAACAGCTCAATCCACCAATTATCTTAGGTCAAATTATCAATAGTTTTCAAAAGTATCTTATTAATGAACATTTTTATGGTAAATCTGGGTTCTGGGACTAAGAAATGCGTTTGACAGAAAATATATTAACAGGATTTCAATTAGCAGCAATTGATATGTATGAGTCATATCATAAGTTCTGAATGCTGAAGCTATTGCTATATTCTTAAAATGAACTAGGTGAGTGTCTTTCTCTTTTTTTCACGTACCATATGTTAGGGATTGATAACTACAACATGTCTTTGGCAAACATGACAAAGGAACCATCCTCTCAAAGTATCCACCTCTTCCAATCCCTTTAATACACTGTAAACACAGACACCAAACCCCCAATCAATCAAGCCCATCTAACCGATTGTATTCAATATATATTTTTCCTTTCACACTTATTGGTAAATGTTGTCATTGGTTTTGATAAAGTCAGTGTTCTTCTGTAGCTTTATTTACAAGTGAATTGTGCTCGTAGACCGTTTCTGAAGACCTGAATTGGATCTAGGTTATTAGCATCTTGTAGCTGATTAGCGTAGGTTTACATTGCTATCTTAACTGCTGTCATAATGTCGAGTTTTTCCAAACATCCTCATAGACCGTTGTATGTTATGACAGGCATTATGCTGATAACTGTGTTTCTGAAGTGCTTGTTTGCATAGGGGCCTATATAGAGCAGCCATGTCCAGTCATTTTAAACTTTTCCCTTATTCTCAATTCAACCGTTATCCACATAAGATGTTTGGCCCAAAGCAAACAGCCAACTAATACGATTAAAAGAAAAGCTATTCTATCTGCAGTTACAAAAGTGCACCAGACAGAAATCTACATAGACATATGCAGAACATGGGCTATCATCTCATCTCTATCTACAGTGGATGCATAACTTATGTCATTCATTCAACATTTTGAAAGTTTTTCTTCTTAAGGCTTATCCTGGAGACATGTTAACTCGCCATGCAAATGAACACATTCCATTTCGAGCACGTAAACCAGACACAAGAAAAGTAAATCTGACGTGGAGCAGTGTTCATCTATTCCACGTCTGCTATGGTTTCTTATTAATAGTAGCTTGACATTACACAATCCTCTCCGGCTTCTCTGGTAAACTGAGTATAAAAGGAAATAATATTCCTTTGGCCTCCAAAGGGGCTCTCAGTGGCTCCTCCACAAAGTAGGCCTTCTCCTCCTCCACAATGAACCGCAGAGTCTGTGTCTTGTTCACACAATAGATGCAGTTTCCGATGACGGCGCACCTGAACGGCAGAGGACTTCCCTGTCGCTGCGACGCGCAGTCGTGCCACATTTTCACGATGGTGTTGTACTTGAACACGTTTATCCCCTGTTCACGGTTGACGTCGAACCTGTAAATGAAGCTCTTGAGCGCCACCATGTCGGAAGACTTCTTCCTGCTGTTGTTGTAGGGACACTCCTGCCACTCGTCCCTCTTGATGTCGTACCGGAGAAGACGGTAGAAGAGAGAGCCCCCGGAGACGTAGAGCTCTCCGTTACAGGTGGTGGCCTCGTGCGCCACGGCGAACGCCCCTTTGGGTAAGGGAGCCACTGTGCTCCAACGGTCCGCACGGGGGTCGTACTTCTCCACCGTGAACAGACACTCACCTCCGATGGCATACAGGCTGCCATCCATGGAGACTAGCTTTAGCTGCGACCTTGCCTGGTTCAATGGTCGAATCTCGCTCCAGCGGTTGGTGATGGGGTTGTAACAGAAGACCTTGTCTGAGACCTTGCCCTTGTCCCCATAGCCCTTTATCCCCCCAGCCACAAACAGGTAATTGTACATGGTGCAGATCCCACAGCCTTTAGTGTTTATATCCTCAGGCATCACAGTCAGCGGTCTCCAATCGTTTGCTGTCTCGTTAAAGTAGTAGATCATGTGACTGTCCTCGAACGACGCCACCGACAGTGGACTTTGTGGTCGGCTGTTGTTGCGACTTGGCGGTCTGCTGCCCACACGGTCAAACACGTCATTAATCTCGGCGACCATCAAGGACTTCTTCCCTTCCATTCTCTTCTTCAGGATCAGGTCTCTCTCCGAGCTGTTTAGACGTCCGTAAACCGCAGGGTCCCGGAGAACCTGCAGGAAGTTGTCACTCATGAACCGGTAGGCGGTTTCCTTCAGTTCGCTGAGGCGTTGCTTCTTGGCGATGGTCAGGACCTCATAGCAGTTTTCTGGCGTGATCTGCTCCGACATGGAGTCCACGGCAGCCTGGACAGCGCAGGGGACCTGGAGGATCTTCGCCCCGGTGATGACGTCGACCACGTTTTCCTTTTGCACCCTCATCTGGGAAGTGTAGATGTAGTCTATCAAAACCGACAAGGTCTTGTAGTTCACGCCTTTCACTTTCAGGATATCCCGAGACAGCCTCGCTCTGAAGTAGTCACTCTTCTCCGCCAAAACGGACTTGTGCGCGCTGATCTTCTGTCCGCCAACCTCGATCACTAAATCAGGCTCCTTTTTAGACGCTGCGCTTCCGTTGAGGCCACTGTTCTTGGGGGCTGAATGTTCGTATTGTGTGGGCTCAGCTGTATGGGCGGAGGCACTGGAGGAGAGACCCAGCTCTAGCGGGGTTGGCTGCCGGCCCATGGTGATACAATGAGTGTCATGCGCAACAGTCCCATGTTCAGAGGGGGTGGTGACGTTACTGTTCTGACATTGATCCTTTCCATGGTTGAAGGCCAGGGGGACGTCCACTTCCTGGTCGGCCCTGGTCTCAGCGCGGGTAGAGGAGTCTGCGCTGTAGGGCACTTTGGCCCGAGCTCCATTCATGCCTTCACTGATGCCGTTTCTGCCGTGGGAACCGTTGAGATCCGTGTTCGACGGAGGCACCTGCTTGGGATGATCATGTGAGATGTGAAACTGGCTGGCATTTGAGGTGTATGAAGCTTCTGTAGGCTGATGATCATTGTGGTGGTTTTCCATGAACCCACTGTCCAAGAGATACTCCTTCTGGAAAGTCATCAGGGCCGGTGGGACTTCTGAACGGAACGCCTGGTCGTCCTTTGGGAACCCCAGGTCTGAGGTGAGGGAGCTCCCCTCCTGCCTCAGGGCTGCAGGACACAGCGCCCCCCCCTCCTTGGTGGGAGAGGCCAGGTCAGCATGGACAGCATGGAGGATGACGTCTGCTTTCACGGTGAACGTGCCTCCTTGTCCTCCCTGTATTTGTGCTTCGTTCATTTTAACACAGCGAGCTTGAGGCCAGATCCAAAGCTGTCATGGTAAGCAGGATTCCAAAGTCAGTCTTGAGAGTCACGATGTGTCTACAGACTGAATCCCAGAGCGTCGGGTCATTATGCTATTGTAAAGAAGCAAAGAAAAAGGCAATTAACCAAAGCAAAGTCACATTTTCAGCCTAGAATCAATGGTGAGTTGTCGGTGCTTTTCGAAACTGCGAGGGGCGCCCTCACTCTACAAGTCGGCTATGAAATGAACATTTTCATCAGTTGTACGGAATACGCCAATTTAGAGGTAAAACACGACAAAGACAACAAAATATACAAGGAATTTCCAGTAACATGTCGTTATTTTGCGTTTGACGAGTCTGATATTACAAACACACTTCAACTATAGTAATATTTAAGCACTGGCATGACCAACACGTTGCTGTTGCTATAAATTGACATGACCTCTTACAATAATCACCCTGCTTATCTATTATTTGTGTTAATGCGACCCGAGGGAATCGGTCATCGACAGCGCATGCCCAGGGCGCATCGCACTTCGCTCGGCAGTTAATTCTAAATATGATGGGAAGACACTGGAACATACCTCATCCCGCATCTAAAGTGCAGACACAAACACACTTCAAGCAATTTCTGAAAATGATTAATCAATTAAGTACAGTATATGCTATAGGACTGACAAGTGATTAGCACACACCTTGGTGAATAGGTTATAGCTATTGCAAAACAGTTCCCCGACATGTCTCTTTGCAAGTAGTTATTTTCAAACCTGAATGGCCTCAACCAGCGACTTAAGCGACTGGTTAACTGAAACAAATAATGTCTCTCGTTTCAAATAATTTATTATGACCTACTTACGTTGTCTTGCGCCTCGATTCAACAGCCCCTCTTGGTCCTACACAAAGCACTCTTATGTAAGGTAGTCGAGACCTCCAGGATGCAGAAGCAACAATCAAATGCAAGACAGATGGTGTTTTCTTTAATATTTCCGTACGAATTTCCAATTAACGCAGTCAGTCCCCATTCAGTCGTTAATTCCAGTCCAAGATCAATATCTTGCCCAGATACGCAAATATGCGTGTTTTAATTTTTCAGTCGTACTATACTGTCACTGTCTGGTCTAAAGCAAAAGGCTAACAGTTTCGGGTAAAATTCCTCATTCAGCAGGATTATCCACGACTAATGTCGCCCAGTAATTTCCCTCAGCAGGTCCTCGGCGCGACGTGGAACGTACATCAATGCTCCATTTCCCCTCTCCCCATTTGAAATAATCGGTCCAGCATGCAGCCGGGCTCCTCCGTTCCCCCTTGCAGGCTGTGTTTTGATTTGTACTGTAGGCAGCAGACGGACAGTTATCGATCTAGACCACACCCCCTTGTATTAACCCTACACACTTCAATACGTCCGCCCCATCTGTCTCCCAAACTGGAGGCATTCCGAGACCAAGATGCGACATTCCTTCACGCGTCTCAGTGCTGTTTTCTGACAGGGGAAACCCCTCAATAGAACGAGCTGACTATAAAATCCACCGTTGTGTTGCAATGCCATTGTATTAAGGCAAATCCAGAACCCATTTGGATATACTACTTTGTTCGTAATAGAGGTAAGGCTAAATAGGCGCTCAGTCTTTGTGGCTGTGATGCGTTATGGTGTGGAAGTGATCCCATTGTATTTATTTGAGCTATACTGTTCCTTGCACCTATTCAAAGCAGTGATCAGAAACAGAAGTAGCTGCTATGTTTAAAATCAAACATTTTGCAAGGAATGTTTATAAAAGTTCACAGCAAAATTACCGAATCTCATACCCTTTTTTTTTTTTTTTTTACCATGTCATATTTTTAGAACATCTTAGTACAGATTAGTACAGCATGCAATTTGTTCTTTTCTGCCATATTTCGAGAGGCTTAATCCACAGGCCCCAAATAGTCAGTCTGGCTATACTGGTTGTACCTTTCTCAGTAGCACGTTTCCATGGCAACGATGGGTTGGAGAAAACAAACTCGGGGGCTCGGAAAACACTGGAGGCTGGCAGTCTGAATTAGAAATGACAGCGCTTCACAGTCTTGAGACTTCTGGCCCTGTGTCTATACTGGTCTGTCAATGCATGTGGACACTTCATTGTAGTTGAATTTAACCTGATATTCAGACAGAAAACACATGAAATCTAAGAGTAAAGCTCAGAAAAAAGCTTGAAAAGACAATTGGTAAAGTATTTACTAGAGTATAATTTTGTAAAATAATCAGAATTATTATTAGTATTCGGTTATTTATATTACGTGTATGCCCGATCAATGCTATAATAGTACATACAAATAATTTAGATAAAGGATACTGAACTATTTTTGAGTCTAATTTTGGGATAGCAGTTGAAAAGATATCGCAGCATGATTGCATAACACGGCAAGTGGGCGGGAGTGGATAGGATCCCCTGACCTCGCGATGGTTCATAACAGTACTCTAGAAGAGAATGTACAGGTCGTGTTGAAACCCTTGATGCATCGTCTTCAGTTCTCCCTGCCCTCGAGCTGAATGCTCGTCCTAACATGTATTTATATCTGCACATCAGAATGTTACTGGTACAATAGGACAAGTACACATCTGAACACAGACTACTTCTGTTTCAGAAATACATTGACTTGTGGAGATGCAAAAAGTAGCTAACATCATAAAATAAAGGAGAGAAACAAATTATTCACAAGAAACCAATAGTAATTAGGAATAAAACATGTTTATAAATTTGTTAATATACACAACAGAAGTACATATAAAACATGACAACAGTATAAAGCTTTTTATTATGAAACTTTTAAATATCCTTTAGTAAGAAAATGTAATCGGGCAATTAATATATCAATGCCCTCATTTGATCTGATTACGATTAGAAACTTTCCCTTTCCTGATTTTTTAAATATCAGTATGAACCCTGGCCAGCCAGGAATCCCTATCTGACCTCTCCAACAAAGTTGCCAACGTTTCTTTCTCCATCTTTGTGTTACAACAGCTAGAAGGACAACGCAGTAGCTTCAGTGTACCACCAAAACAAGAACATCATTTCAAACAAAGCACTTGTCCCTGGATTCATTTAACGCACTGACCCAAGTCATAGAATGTTGACCGGCAAAATGGATATTACTTAGTGGAAGTTTCATCATAGGGTTAATCAAAACAACAAGTGATGGTCCTTTTCTTGTTGGTGTTTCTGCTTTCTCAACAAGAAAAGGGTCATTTTTAACTGGGTATGTATTCATGGGTATTCTGGGTATGTATTCATACTGAAGTGATTTATGAGGAGGAGGGATTAAGGCTGATCAATGTCCCTGTCCATTTTTGTACTGTCCTATACTGACGCCCAACTAACATATTAGAGACATATTATTGAAACAGAGGACAAACAAGACAAAACAGAAATATATTATTTTAAGGACAATTCAGTGGTTTTTCCACAGATACATCTTCACTGGACCCATTATCCCTCATCTAGGGTGTGACCTGCCCAGAACATGTCTGTAAGCGATGTGACACGTTGTGACTGCGGGGTTATATTGATCCCTTGTTACCTTGTGGAAATGCCAAGATAGGTCCCTTGGTGTAAGATGCCATTAGAACCAGTTAAGGAATGCCTATTGAAGTGTTGTCCACTGTAAAAGAGAGAGACTAAGTCTCTGTAGAAAATCAGCATCCTACACGTGTGTTTGTCGACTTCAAGTAAGGGACTGCAGCACTACATCCTCACAGCCTTCACCCTGGAGAGAAGAGGTGGGTTAGAAGCATTAAGGCAAAGCATGATATATTTGCTCAGTTATAGATTCAGTTCCAGTCATGCAGACTACAGTGGCTGTGAACCTTGCTGCCCGGTGCTGGTCTGGGTCCTCCTGCCTCTCACATGTGGAGCAGCGGGATCTGCCACACCATGATGGTGGAGACCGTCTCTTCCTGGCGCAACTGTTTGGTCTTCTTGTTAACCCTGCGGTGACCGAGCCCCCCTGACACCACCAGCAGGGAGCTCACATCCACCTTCTGGCCCCGCCGGCCCCTCTGGGAGTGGGCGGGGTCATTGAGCAGGTCGTAGAGGGCGCCGTCTTCCGGCCCGTGCTCCAGGGATCCCTGGGAGAGGGCCAGCGAGCCGCACGAGGAGGAGAGAGAGTCCTGAAGGGCCATGCTGGTGCAGCCTGCCTCCCCCAGCCACACGCCTTTCCCCTGGGGGGGAGTGGAGGTCGAGGCTGGAGGTGGGCAGGTGGCTTGGCTCTTCTCTCCATCCTCTGCTGGCTGGGTGGGAGGGCTGGTGAGGGGGCTGCCGAGGGGCCGGTTGCTCACGGCGGCTGCCATGGTGAGGAACTTGACAGGGCCGTGGTAAGCATGAAAAGAGACCATTCCTCTGCCTAGACAAAGAGAAACCCAGTTCACACTTCTAGAGTTACCTCCATTACTATATGACAAAATATTACAGATTAAGTGTATTATGAACAGAAACTGTTCACGTTACCTCAGGTCAACAATGATGGAGTCTGTATGGGGGAGTCTGTATGGGGGAGTCTGTATGGGGGAGTCTGTATGGGGGAGTCTGTATGGGGGAGTCTGTATGGGGGAGTCTGTATGGGGGAGTCTGTATGGGGGAGTCTGTATGGGGGAGTCTGTATGGGGGAGGGCAGGGCAGGTCCACCTACCTGTGACTTTGGGGATGCCCTGTAGTCTGGGGACAGAGAGGCCTACTGTCACACCAAGGTTGGTGCCCACCAGGAGCAGACCATGACACACCAGCAGACTGCTCACAGACACTCTCTGGGTCCCTACACAGGAAAGAGGAATCTGATGAATGATACTCAGTTCTTAACACCTGGAGGTATTTTGTCAGTTAACAAAATAAGAATATAAATGTTCCTTTGGTAAAATTGGAATAAACATAACCTCATTCAGTCAGGGTTGAACAGTTTAAACTCAGTGACATGATGTATGATGTGAGTAGTTGCTTATATCAACCAGAACACTTAACCTCCAGTAATGGACAAATATCCGCCTTAATGGCCCCACTCCAATCAGCCCAGCTACAGTAAGAGATACAGCTACGCTGTGTGTGGGAACATTACCACAGTTCTAACGCTTAACAGTTGTTTATCTCCAGGGCAACCGGGGCACAAAAAAAGGAGCAGCCTCTTTCAACATTTTAAAGAGCACCATTTGGGTTGGCTTTGAATCAAACAAACAAACACAATAGTGTTATGTAATAGAATGAGTGGAGCGTATTATGGTCATTAAGCAGGCTGCTGTGGGTCTATTCAAAGGGCCTGTAGCAACCCTGGACTGGACTGGGCACGCTCTCCTTCTCCCTCCCCTCCTCACAAATCACTTCAGTATGAAATGCCACTCTGTGCTGTAAGCGGAAGGGATTGTTACATTAAATGTACCTTTCAGAGGGATGGCAGCAAATCTATCCATCTCGACTGAAAACGCTTGGTGACTTATTCTGTGGACCTTGGCCCTGAGTTGATACTGTCCCTGCTCATTAGCTTCACTATGGGAACAGGCTGAGGTGCAGAGAGAGGAGATGAACGTGTGGAAAGCAGAAAAGCACTACATGCTGATGACGGCAGTCAAAAGGTAATGTATACACAGACGGCAAGCTAAAGCGTGTGACTACACCATCTAGTTTACCTAAATATCCTGGGGTGCAAGACTAGTTCAGCCACCTCTGAGGGTAAAGGCTGTGGGATATGACTGTTAGACCTGCAGCCATTCCAGATGTGTAGCAGGGAAGGCAGGATGGTTACCCATGATGCACTGCCACTAGAGCAGCTAAACCCTAGTCACCTCCCTCCCATAATCCCTGGGGCTTGGATTCAAATCGCTGCTGATCTCTTTGCCTGAACCCCCCCCCCCCCCCCCCCCCCCCCCCTTGGTGGAGGTCACCCCACGCAAGGGAACAGTAGACCTTCCTCTAAGATTCCAGGAAGCCAGTCTTTAAAGGTGCACACACAAGCACAAACACACACACAAACACACGCACACACACACACAAGCACGCACACACACACACACACAAGCACGCACACACCCATCGGCAGAGCATAGTTTACATGTGTTAGTAATGACTGGTCTGGGTTATCAGGAACATAATGCTGCTGGGGGCGGGTGCCTTTCTTAACTTCCTCCTTTCACAATATTTGGAGTTCCCCACCCATCGGGTCATACTAAAATAAACGTGGACCATACGTGAACAGGGCCGGGCCTGTCTCCCATTTCACACCAACTGGCTTTGATCTGCACTTAGCCTGCAGGGTGGCTGGAAGCAGGGGGGGGGGGAGGAGAGACTTAATCCAGATATGACACTGGTACCATCTCACAGCAGAAGTGGGACGATGTCAGCATGCAGTCTGGAGCACGCATGTGTGTCTGGACACACAATAATGTGTGTTAGTGGGTGCCAGTGAGTGTGTGTAGTGTGTGTGTGTGTGTATGTGAGTGTATGTGTGTATGAGTGTGTGAGTGTGTGTATGAGTGTGTGTATGAGTGTGTGTGTATGAGTGTGTGAGTGTATGAGTGTGTGTGTGTATGAGTGTGAGTGTATGAGTGTGTGTGTGTGTGTATGAGTGTGTGTGTGTATATGAGTGTGTGAGGGTATGAGTGTGTGAGTGTGTGTGTATGAGTGTGTGTGTATGAGTGTGTGAGTATGAGTATGTGTGTATGAGTGTGTGTGTGTATGAGTGTGTGAGTGATCCCTGATGAGATGTGAGACATTGCCATGTTGATGATGATGATGCAAATGGAGGTGTTATTCACTAGCTCCACATGTTTGTCCCCATTAGGCCATGCATGGCTGGGTATTTAGGTCAAAGAAGACAAAGGCTTCCAGAGCTGCAGATAGCAGACCCTCCTCCACTGTACAGCAGACAGTAACCCCCCCTTGGAAGATCACAGCCAGACAGTGACAAGAAAGCTAATGAGACATATATCCAATGTCGATTTAACAAACTGTAGTGAAGCACATCATTTGAGGGAGATGAAAGCAAGCATTTGGATGTGTTGAATCCCAAAAAAAGGAAAATCAATGTGGGAACCTGTGTGTGTGTGTGTGTGCATACACAGGATACAGTATACACACACATCAGCCACTTCATTAGGTACACCTTGCTAGTACTGGGTTGGACCCCCTTTTGCCTTCAGAACTGCCTTCATCCTTCGTGGCGTAGATTCAACAAGATACTGGAAACATTCCTAAGAGAGTTTGGTCCATATTATGCTGATTTATCGGCTGCATAATTCTCCCTCAGAACTGCCACTCGTTGGATTATTTTCTCTTTTTTGGACCATTCTCTGTAAACCCTAGAGATGGTTGTGTGTGAAAATCCAAGTAGATCAGCAGTTTCTGAAAGACTCAGACCAGCCCGTCTGGCACTAAAAACCCACGCCACGTTCAAAGTCACTTAAATCACCTTTCTTCCCCATTCTGACGCTCGATTGCAGCAGATCGTCTTGATCATGTCCACATGCCTAAATGGATTGAGTTGCTGCCATGTGATGGTCTGATTAGAAATTTGTGTTAACGAGCAGTTGGATAGTGCCTAATAAAGTGGCCGGGGAGCGGTTCTATATCATGTCCTACCCAACTGTTTCATGCATCTGGGAGGAATCTGTCCTTGCAAACAAGGGATTCATGAGGAATTGCCTGAACGTGAGCGAACATGAAGAGGACAGTCTAACCTTCAGCAGCTCCAGATCCCTTCCCTGTGCTCTGACAGGGAAGAAGCCCAGGGGAAGCCCTCCCCAACACGCTCCTTTCCTTTCCACCCCCTGCCTGGACCTGCCTCAGTGGGGGGGTCCTTAAACAAACCTCATAACATCAGATCTGTAACGGAACCCCCCGCATCACACCGGGAGTCTTCTGAGAAAACGCTCTGGCTCCAGAACTGCTGGCTGTGAGCTGTGTTGCCCCAGAGCTGGCAGGCTTCAGTCAATACCCCATGTCACAATAGTGTTGACTATTGATGTTTTTTTATATACCAGGCTTCATTTCTCTACGCAAACTCAAGCTCAAGTAGTCAAAGAACAGCAATATAGCCAGCGCTGGGCACTTGGCACAGTGACATAGCCGTCACTCTTAGTTTTAAAGAGATATCGACTCTAGGCTTTCCTTGCATCCAAGCAATCAGTGGCAGTTCAGTCAGAGTTTGCAGAAGCAGCACTGTCTAGGCTTAGATCCACCCAATCCATTGCAGAGCTGCTGCCAGAACCCATTGGGGAACATTCTAGAACACAGAAAAGGAACATGAAACAACCCACATCCGTAGAAAGCTGAACGTGCCCCGACAACATCCCATCACAGGCTTGGCCAGGGCTGGGCTTTCATGAATTAAACTGCCCATGCAGTGCAGTACAGTGGAGGGGATTGGGTGGTAGATGATCACTTGGAAAGGACAAACTACCATGCCACTGACCCCAATGTTGTTATCAGAGGAAGTCAGCTCTTACTGTAGCCGATATAGACCATTGGTCAGCCTGGAGCAGGAAGTCTTTCATGTCAGCGGTCTCTGACTTCCTCTGTGGTCTACGGCTCTTATTAGAGCAGAGCCTCTCAAGGCATACCAAGACTAACACTTTATCATTGACATCTGGATGGAAAACCCTCCTGTTGCTAAATGTAATCGTTCGGTGGTTGGGAGGGAGAGTTTCCCAGAAGGTCATGTTTCTGTAGACATCCATCCAGAAATGTATCTTTCAACATCCATGTAACGGTGGTTTCTGTAGAAACCATTTGCATTATAAGAGCTGTAATTCAGTTGCATAATCAAACACTACATACTTGGTTCAGTGATAACAATTTCACTTTTCCCCCAAACTGGGAAAACCTGTGGTAACTTGACAAGATAGCTATGTGGTGGCATGATGTTCTATCTTATAACTTATTCTGAGTAACATATTGGAATCCTAAAAACATCATTACATCACATATTAATAAAACAAAACAATTAAGCCTCTGATTGAATCAAATAACAGCATGGCCTCTAGAACTACATGTCGGTCCCCATGTGGTGACTCGCCAGTGTTGCTTTCTTGCGTTATTGCTCACAATCCTTATGTGTTGATGCAATCGTTGTGTTATGCTTTTATAGTTCTTCTCTTGGCACTTATTGGTTCTCATGATGTATGATTCACAATCTAAAACCCCACTGTGTTCGGGGTCTATCACGAAGCTATGCTCAGTGACCGATGCTCTTTGTAAAAGCTCTCTCTTGTAAGTCGCTTTGGATAAAAGCATCTGCTAAATTAATAAATGTAAATGTGTTTAAATTACCCACTTATGTTATTAAATATCATACAATCCTGACAGTATGATCTATTGCAGCCATATTTCACTGTATGTATTTGATACAGTAAATACTAGTTTAGAGAAAAGAGAAATTCAGAGAACCGTGTAGTTTGGCACTGTGTTGTCATCGGTGAGATTAGTGAGAGGCCTGTGCCTTCACTGGGTATGAAACTACAGTGTGTCCTTCAGCCTGGCCATTACTGGTCATGACCACACACACTGCCCCCCAGACACACAGCTGCCACCACAGCAAAATACACACACACACACACACACATTAACATTATCAGTGTTAAGTGAAAGAACACTACATGAAAACAGTAACCCTGCTGCCTTACAAAAACAGAAGCAGATTTCATGAAATTTTGGGGGAAAGTCCGGAAAAAGAGACGGAGAAAGAGAGAGAAAAAAGATGGGAGATAAGGAAAGATTATGCAGAGGAGAGCCAGGGCAGCAGAGTATTATTCCCCAAACACAGCTGCTCCGTGTAGCCTCTCAAGTATGCGCACGCTGCCTCAGTGTTAGCTGTCTCCATGGACACACACACAAACACACATGAATACACACACACGATGTTTGAGCCAATTCCACTTCAGGATATCCTACAGGGGGTTACCAAGCCCTAAGTAAACATCTTAATTTGAGAACACAAATCCAGTCTGAAGGGGATTCTGTTCATGACAGATCAAGTTTTTCTTTTAATAAAGAGTCACAGACACAATCCTCCCACCCTCTTATGGTGAGGCTGTCTTACCCTTCGGATGTAACCAGTTTGGAATAAAACCACGCTCTCCATAACAGGTGAAGTTGGTTGAGGGCGTTCAAGTGTGGTTTTATGGTCATAATATTATGTGAAGCCCACTGTGAAATAATCAAGTACCAAGGGCAATACGATCATTTTATTTTATGTCAAAATCACCTCGCTACAGGATCGAAGGTTCAGGACTGATGGAGAAACCCAATCTGTGCTTCTGAGAATATGATAAAGTGAAATATAACAAAACGTGTAGAAACTTGGTTAACCTGCCAAATCGTCAGAAACGACGAAGTCAGAATGAATGGTTTCTGGTGTCATTGTTTACTTTGACCATTTTAAGAAGATGAGCACATGCATCGGACCGGCCATCCCAAACCCACAGAACAATGATCTCACCTAATTACAGACAGGCACTCTGCTCGCCAGCTCTCTGAAGCTGTGAAGTCATAGGTACCCATGTCCCTGTGGGCTTTGAGTGGAACTGGGCATTACTGATCTAATCCTTTTTCAACCAATAGGACTGCTCTGTTAAACGTGTCAAAAGTCAGTCCTCAAAGATGTTTAGTTTAATCATCAAGTTAATTGTAAGCATCATATTATTAAATGACATTTAATAATGCAATTTCGTTGCTGCTGTGGCCAGTGGTCTGATAAAATGAAGGCGTCTCAATTTGAGCACAGAAGCACAATGGTTTGAGGGGGGAATCCATCAACGTCACACATCACAGAAGTGTAGTCTGTACAGGTTTAACAGTCCTGTATACCTATATTCACAATCCATGGGAAAGGACATTGTTGTCCACTACTTTACTGACGTGGGACCGAGTCTTTGGTGTGCGTTAGTGATAGCAGAAACTTTGTTGTGGCTGTGCTGGGTAAGGGACTTACCAGAGAGGAGGTTATGGACGGGGGTGGCTATGTTGATGTCCTGCAGGTGCTCCAGGGTCTCCGTGTGAAACAGACGCAGGGTGGAGCCTGAGCTGAAGGAGATCCAGATGCCTACCCCAGCCACAACCATGTGGGACACCACCATGCCCTCCTCCTGGTGGGCCTCCAGCTGCCTCTGAAAAAGAAACATCAACAAACCATTTTATTGAAAACAATAATCTGATCCTGTGAGGCTGGCACCTTCAGGCCAGACCTAGGAGGGGCTTCACAACACCATCGTCCACCACAGAGATAGTTATGTATACGAGCTGACTGGAAGCCCAGAAACTGAGTTACCGTAACCACTGCTCCAAAGGGGTGGGATTGTAAATAGGCCTAACAATAACTTTGTTCTAGTAAAAAAAAAAAAAAAAGAGGTTTATTTTAGTAGATTAGATAAACCTTTATTTGTCCTCCAGGGGTGGGAATTGAAGTTCACAACAGCAGCAGGGTAAAGTACAGCACACAGAGTTGCAGGGTAATATAACAGTAATGACAATAGGGGGGCACATAGAGCTACCGGTATGTGTGTCAATTATGCCAAGTTCATAGTCATAACATAAACTGTGAGAAAAGAGCTGGGCATACAAGGTCATCTAGGAATACAAAGCTATCAAACAAGGACAATAAAATATCAACAAGTCTTATGTTCACAGTCTAAAGTTGGTATTGAAATATATGATCTTGTTTCGTTCTCCAAGGTGTTTTGCTGTTGGACAGTTATCTTAGTCTTCCTCATCCCTTGTAATGGTAAACTGAGGGAGTCCATTCATAAATAACCACACAGCCGGCCTCCTCACAGTGTTAAAGTTAACCCCTCCCTCGGACTCTCTCTTCTCTCTCTCTTCCTGCTCTCTGTCTAGTTTCACCTTCCTCTCCCCTCCCCCTCGGCTGGGCACACCTCTCCTGTCACCACCTTCTCTCTCGCCCATCTTTCCCCTTTAGTCACTGGGAAAGTATGGGCTGGAGGAGTAAGATCAGCAGGTGGTCCTGTAATGAGCTTAATGACACTAATGAGATTAAGAGTCGATGCGTGAAGCAAGGTGAGGCGGGGCGGGTGTGTGTGTGTCTGTCTGTGTGTGTGTAGAGGGTGGAATGTGCTATTCCAGGATGGACAGCAGGTGCTGGTGTCCTGGGCTGGGCAGTTTGGGAAAAGGGCTCCTCTATCGCCCAGGGAGGGAAAGTCTGACCCCACCCTGGTTACCTTGGTAACCCAAACTCCAGGTTTTAATGTCATTAGGGCTGTCAAATGTGGCTGACATCTTAAGACATTGAATCTAACAGGCGCAGTAAACAAGAGACACTGAAGAGCTAGATACAGACCACCCTCACTGACCACACCTTGGCCATGGTCAATCATTAGCTTGATTATCCAGTACAAGAGAGTGTTTATTGAACTATTTTACTGATTTTATTGAAAATGTAACCTTTCTAAAACACTAAGCTTGTGAATAGTCTATTACTCATATGGTACTGTATCTTTAAGAGTAAAGACTTCAGGCAGATCCATGGTGTGGGAGGGTATCACAATGGGCTCTGCAGCTCCAGTATGTGAACTTTACCCTGTAGTGCAGTTCTGAATGTAGCTGTGCCCACACCTCTGTAACACACTGTAAAACACTGAGAGAAAGGCCTCTTCACATTTCATCTGATAAGGGAGTAATACTGACGGTCTTCAGGTCACAAATCACTGTCTGTGTATATTCTGTCTGTGGCAATGCTGTCAGCTGACTTCTCAGACCAGACCTTACTGCTTGTTAATGTAACATACCTTCCCAGTAATCTAACACACAGACAGGCTGTCTGCAACACACAAGAGTGTGTGTGTGTGTGTGTTCGCATAGTAAGTACCTCCACGGTGTGTGTGTCGGTGCTGATGATGAACACCTGTCCTCCAGAGGAGGCCCAGATGTGCTCCTCCATGGCTAGCAGGGCCTTGACAGGCAGCACCCCCAGCGGCAGCACCTTGGGTCCCTCGGGCCTCCAGGAACCATCTGGAAGGTATGCACATGAACACACAACAGTCATTGGTGTTCCACTTGCTGCTGCTAATGCTTAATACATACTCTGCTTATACTAACTGATATATTCTGCTATACTAACGGTTTTGCAGTTCTGGTTTTTATGCCAACTGTATGTGTGTTTGTTAAACTGTTCTTGCACCTGTGTAATAAAGTAGAATCTAATTAGCGAAGAAATCCAAGGTTCTGTTTTAGAGTCTATCAAATTACCAGTTAAACAGGGGAGAATCTTAATAGATCTTGATGCGAGTTCACTTGTTAGTCTTGTCATACATGCATTCGATTGCACAGAGGCTTTCATCTACCTTTCAAATCCACAAATTAGCACTGGAGTGGCCATTGATGGTTTCACGGCATTCACAATGAATATAGATGTGCCTGGAAATATTAGTCATCCTCAGAGCTAGCCCACACACCCCACCCACACACGGCTCCAAGTGCCTGAGCACTGCTGTTAGCGATAGCTCTTCACTCTGAAAACCCAACACGCCTGCTATACAAATATAGCCCATTTCTCTGCAGCATTCATCTCTGTGGACTCTCTAGCCAGGGGAGTAGAGAAAGAAGGCTGTGAGAGAGGGAAAGGTATAGGACAGGATTACTCCGAGGGCATTGCAGAGCAAGACGGAGAGGTTGGGAGGAATAAAAAGTTCATTTCCTCCAGATTCTGAAATACCTCAGCTATTCTGCTTGAGGAAGCACCAAAGGGGCCTCAGCAATAGTGTTTGTTTAAGAGGAGGCACAGAGACGGCCATTGAGGGGAGTGAGCAGGGGAGAGGTACCATGCAGAGAGGCAGGGGGGTGTGTGAGTGCTACGGTAATTACACAGGAAGCGAGGGTAATCTCTCTCTAAAGGAGGTAGGATGGATTAAAAACACAACAGGGCCTTGTTATTTATTATTCTTTTAATCACAGGACGTCTGCTTGCGTGTAACTGAGAAGGAGGAAAAAGTGAAATGTCATTCCTTTTTATCCCCCAGCCTTACATAAGCTCTTTCTATGTGGGTGCATATCAGCCTTTCCCTCCCATAATGTCAGTGTCATTCTAGTCCTGTTGGCATCTGGCCCCCAGCAGCACCAAGCCTCGCACTTCCAAAGGAGTTTCAACACAGAAACGTTGAAATGCTGAAAGACTCAGGACAGGAAATAATCCAAATCCACACAAAAACCCATGAAAGAAACAGCAACACGCAGTAGAAGTAAGCCATGTGCTTCACAAGCATGAGGTAAAAATAAATAAAAAAAGAATAATGTTATTTTCTTCTTTTTTTTGTCATGTTTTTGTCCCCCCCCCCCCCCCCCCCCCATCTCTTTGTTTCATCTGACTACCATGTTGAGTCATAACCTCTCTGTCGTCCTACTCCGCCTGAGGGAGGGGTAACGAGGGTGGCAGAATGAGGCTGGCACGTCTTGCAGCCCTGCCAGCCCACAAGCTGGAACACTGAAGACTAGCACATGGCAAGTCAAATCAGCAGGGATACTTTGTTACTGTACCCAAGTATTTTTTCTAGTATCAGTATTTACTTCACTTCATTATACCTTTTTACTTTCACTTGACATTTGTTTACGCAAATATCTGTACGTTCTACAATTTCAAAGAAAGCACTTTTACCAGGTTTTACCGGTCTTTTGAAACTGAGTATCTGTACTTCTACTTCAGTAAAGGCTGTTTGAACTTTGGCCATCTCTGCCAATCGGCCAATAGAAAGCCGTCTTTCAGCCTACAGAATGTATTTTAGGCCCCGGGAAAAAATTGTCCATTGATGACTGACATCAGTATAAAGTACAGGTTACAACTGGCACGCATATTAAATAAGATTATGTCAGTCAAGAATATATGAACAATTAATAAGGCAATTGCTGATTTACTCATTGTAAATAACACAAGCACAAATGGTATCAAGGATTTCTCCCACACACACACCCTCTTACAGAGAGGCTCCTGTGTTTACAGCACACACAGCTGCTGCTGCTGTGTGTGTGTGACTACTTTGGTTTCAGCCAACATTATGAAGAGCCTCTTTGAAGTCTTTGCCCGAATGCAAACGGAAATCAATAGTTTCGGTGAAGATGTTATGAGTTTTGGGGTTTTTGGAGGACTGTATAAAATGGCTAGGCTGAAATACATGCCAATAGAGCCAGTGTGCGCCGAATCAATGTGACACAGCCCATGAGGAACTGTAACGCTGATCCATGAGGTTCAGAATCCAAAACTAAGAGACGATGACTCATCTTTTCGAGTTCAAGCTTGAGCTGTGAGACTGAAGGCGGGATGGTTGGTCGTGTAAAAACAGGTCTGCAAACAAAACCCAGATCTTTCAGTGACCAGCCTTCAACACCTTATCCTGGTCGATACATGTCAATCAAAAACAAACAAGAAATAGCAGGGGGGGGGGGGGGGGAAGCATTTGGTCTGAACCAACACTTCTAACAGATTTCCCATTCATTTTGTGCTCACTCTGAACGACGATTTCAAGCGTTGCGTAAACTGTGTGGAAAGAGTGACTTTCAGTTCAGTGCAGGTGAAACTAAATAGGCAGCATTCCTGCAGCATTGCAGAATACTCCTCTGGGCTGTACTGGGCAAGCTGGAGGAGCAGGGGGAAAATATCTTTCACCTCTATCCCTGGAGACAGTAGCCTCAATCCACACACACACACACACACACACACACACACACACACACCATGACATGAGGAGTCCCGCCTGAACAGTGGGATTCAGCACCATTGAACCCAGCAGGGGATTGACCCGAGAGCTCCTTCTTAACACCTCATGATACACCAACAGGGTGTCAGGAGACCGGGTCATGACCCCAGGGTCATACGATTATACCTGGTCAGTACATGACCTGTCTGCTTCAATCTGTCAGCTCTAAATCACTTGCTAAATAGGATGTGTGTGTGTGTTGGTCAGTTTGGCAGTTAGAGTGCATGAAATAGCAGCACCACATGTGCCTGCTTGAGATAAACTGTCCTTTGTAGTGGAGAGTTTATTTGATAATGCTTCTGATGCACAGTCTCCGTTCATTGTCATTTCAAAGCTTGAAAACCTTCACCTTCCCTCTCTTTCCGTGCACGCACGTTTATATATGAAGGAGAGGGAAAAAAGGAGAAATTGTGAGAGTAAACAAAATACTGGGGGAGAGCTTGACACATTCAGACTTATTTAAATTGTATCCTTATTTTCATTCTATTTTATCTTTATTTTACTCTTATTTAAGTTCCATGTATGTTCTATGCTCTATTCTGCCACAGTAAATTCCGTGCTGGTATGACTTGCATGGGATCACAATGGAGGAGCAGAGCGTCGAGTCACTCTTCCCAGAATCCTTAGGAAACATTAAATAGGTCAGCTCCAACCCATTAGCCTGTTCTACCAGACAGAGGAAGCCAGGCTTGGTGGAACCCTCTCCCCATGCAGTGCCAGTCTGAGGCGGGGGGGAAACTCTCCCTGGCTGCATGACTCGGTAAACGGTTAACAAACTGTCCGCAGAGACTGGGTCAACCAAGCAACAACACCAGCTCACAACCTCTCTCTGTGACTGTTGAGGCCAGCGTCGTTGCAAATGAACACAACCTCTCTTCAGCCGTTGGCAGAGTATAACAGGGTCCGACGGAACAACTTGTTCGTTCACATGAACCGTATGCTTCGAAACAAAACACGCCTGTTCTTAGAGGTGAATGCGGTGTCTGTTCATGAGTCTGGTTAAGCTAATTAGGTTTCTGTGATAGTTTTAAGTGGTTTTACATCCAAGTTAGAAGTCACTTTATTAAGGCAGACAGAGAGCCTTGTGAGGACGGAACAGACCAGGTCTGAAACAGGGCTTCACCTGGTGCTCGGCAGTAGACCGCCACGGCCCCGCTGACCAGACCAGCATAGAGGCACTGTCTCTTGTAGACCAGGCTGGTGACGGTGGACTTGTCTGGGGTGAAGAAGTGCTGCAGCCGCACCTTCTTCGACCTCTGGCTGCTCCTGTACACGATGATACTGGAGGCGGAGAACAGGGGAGACAGAGAAAGGGGGTGGGGGGGGTCACTCGCAAAAGCCACATAACTGAGGAAGCAATTAATTGGCTTTGCATTTAGTCATTTAGCAGACACTCTTATCCAGAGTGACTTACAGTAAGTACAGGGACATTCCCCCCTGAGGCAAGTAGGGTGAAGTGCCTTGCCCAAGGACACAGCGTCATGTTGACACAGCCGGGGTTCGAACCAGGGACCTTCTGATTACTAACCAGACACCCAAACCGACCGCGCCACATGACTCCACCTTATAATGGGCGTGGTGGTCAAATGCTTAGTGTATGTATCGAATGTGCTGCGGTGTTGTAGACAAACATGACAGAGAGGATGTGGACCCTACCTGCCCTCCTCCATCCCCAGACACACAGTAGGGCTGTCACTGCTGCCCTTCCCCGGGGACGGGGGGCTTCCCTCGGGGGCTCCTTCCCCATTTTCCAGGGGCTGCTCCATGGGAACATAGGCCATGCATAGGATACGAGACTCCACATTGAAGCACTCAGTCACCTTAGGGCTGGAGTTCTGCATGGCAACTATGGCTATCTGACCCATCTGATTGGTGCAGCTCGCCACCTGAATTTTTCGCAAGAGAAGCAAGTATGTGAACTTCACAGGATGGAAAAAGCAGCCAGCACAGATATCCACTTGACTTTATATTTGAAATCGAATTTCAGCATATTTCAACATTTTCTCGGATAATAAGAAACGGACCCTTTAAGTTCACACTTAAAA